>MJUU01062426.1:0-19076 GCA_002080025.1 Modiolus philippinarum
CCTAGTTTTCAAAAGAGCGGCATTAGATCCAAACCCAATATTATTTAACAAGTATAGACAATTATTGACCTAGTATTGTGGAGTTAAGCTATTCGACAATATTTATTAATTTTGAAAGAAAATACTAAGTAATCTTTCATAAAAATATTACAAACACAAATCCGTTTTTATCGTATCATTATAAACATAATATATACATATTTAACAAGTAATTTTGACATTAATGACAGATGAATTGTTTCTTTTTAAAATAAAATTTTCAAATATTCTTAATCTATATATAAGGAGCTTTGTTCGATTCATCAAGTCTATTCAGAAATGTTAATTTTGGTATTTAAAATAATTTATTAGCGAAAAGCGGTATAAAACTCCTCCGTTTATTTGAAATATATACAATGTGTTAATTAGAAAGATATATGGTAAAAATCTCACTTACAATGATAATTTTGTAATATATGATCACGCCGCAGAACTAATTTCCGGTGTACATTTTATACTCGGTAGAAGTAAATTATGGTGGGCGAGGGAAATAATCCTTACATGTCTGCTTCAGACTATGATCATTTGTCTGTTAAACCACCCGGTGTTTTAAAACAATATTTCAAAATTATATATTATTCTTTGATAGATTATTATCAGTTTCAGAATACTGAAGAACTTGTTTCATCAAATATATATTTAGCGGTAAGCAATCCTTGACCCATCTGTCCCGTTATATGTTTCGTCATTCTTTTCGTTTTAAGGATAGTAAATTGGATTTGTAGTTAGTAGTCAGTGGTCTGTAATTGGGTTTATTGCCGCGGTCAAGGAAGTGGCAAAACTTTAAATGTAATGAAGTCAAGATTAACACCCCAAGCTTACACAATGTGTTAGATTCATCGAAGTCAAATGTCTACATTGTAGATATATCAGACGTGAAAACCTGACAAATGTATACAATGTTGTCTTTATACGACGGTGAGTCAGTGAAAGGTTGAGAGCGTGGGGGTCGGTAAATTGAAAGTTTTGCCACTTGCTTGACCGCAGCAATATTTGTACCATAGGGAAAAGGGATATAGAAAGAGGGGGTTGTACGTATAGTACCGATTAAATTCTACCAATGCTAGTTCTTGTACTGTACCTGTCGTTGTTTACGTTTGGCTTGGTCTTCTATTTGTATTTTTGTTGTGCATTTCCCTTGTGGATAGTAATTTTCACCAATTGTTGGTGCTTTATGTATCTTTTTTTTATTTTCCAAGTCTTTTTGTTTGTGGCACAGTGTCGGTGAAATGATGCGTTCATAGATACCGTTTTGAAGGGCATAGGACGTTTGTGCTTTTTTACCTGTAATTGGAGATGACATTTGCGCTTTAATTTTTTTCCATACCTGTATTAAATTAAACACCTAATTGCGCTTTTATATTTTAACTCTGTTTACCTATCTTCAAACAGCAAAGTGAGGTACAAATGACAATTTTTACCAAATTCACTATATACAACTCTCCAAGTATTTTTCATTTTGTATTTGAATGTCATTCTCACTTCAAAAAGTGCATGACGGAATGAAGTAGAGCTCAATTTGTTTTTGCTCTTGGATAAAAATATTCAGTTCGAATAAACATTCATAAAATATATTATTGTAGTGACCTTTGACAAATGTGCTTGTGGCCAATACCTGTAGTTTTGATATTAAGACGTACATCTGAAAAAGAAAATATAGTTCCAGTTTAAAATTAAGCGCAAATGTCTTTTGAAAAAGCGCAAACGTCCTTTAAAAAAAGCGCAAATGTCCTATCAAAAAGCGCAAATGTCCCTCGCCGGTTTTGAATAGCGGATACTTTATAACTGTTTATTCCGGCGTTAAACATCGCTCTCGTCAAATTGCATTAATGCCCAAGTATACATGAGTTTAGTTTTGAATATAGTTAACAAGTTTTCGTATAAGTAGTTTAATGCCTTTTACATTTCAATATAAAAATTAACTACTTTGATAAGTTGTAACTATTTAGAATTCGTTTCAAATGTAGGGAACGTAAAAATGAATTGTTGGCACATGTTTCATGTCCTCTTAAAATCTTTGTAAATAGAAGTATTATCTTTGATGTAGATAGTCTCATCCAACACGGGAGCCCCCTGGATGCATCCTGAAATCTTAGGAGGTTCACTTTTAATGGATTGACTTGTAAATGGCAATGAAAGTAAAGAAAATCACTACTAAATAATTACCAGGAGAATATATTACAGAATACGACAAATACGAGTTGTCCCAACTATTTTAACTCCGATATTGATGATCAATATGAGTGGTTTATCTCAAAGGGAAGTCAATTTAATTAACATATGATATTAAAATTACACTTTTACATAGAGATCAAACTTGTTAAAGGGAGATAATCCACAGGACATTGATATAGTATTGATTTTAAAGACGCTAGGTTGTAAGATTGAAATATGCACCGAATTTTCACCTTCTATTATCTGAAAGCTCCAATTTCGTTTCTTTGATTATGGACTTGGTGATTGATTATTGGGTGTGTTTGGCTGGGCCATGTACCCTGAAAACATTCGTTTTTCCCGTTTGGTTTGCATTTCGCAAAATTGATTGTATCACAAGAAACAACAATTATACATGACTGTTTTGAAAACTTCTTCGGGACATTACCTTTCTTGCTTTGCTTTGAAATACTAATGCAATATTTCAAAACGACTAGAACTATGGTATTCAATGTTGAAATTATGAAATGTATGTCGCCCACTTCATTGGCGGATCCAGATGTTAGAACCCCCACCCCTTTTTCTGGGAAAATATTCTAAATTTAGGAAAAAATCGGCAAATTAGCAACAAAATCGACTCTAACCCCTTTTTAAAACCCATCTGAAACTCTTTTTTTTAAGGCTAGATCTCTGGAAGAAACGGCGGTAAAAAGTTGTGTCGTCAAGCAATGTCGTGCATAGAAAGCCATAGACGATAGAAAACGGGAGAGAGTTGGTGGTATCTTTATTTGAGCAGGACATTCCTAACCTTCCGGAGCTACCATGTCACAATTGGTTTTTATGAAAGTTCACACTTTAGATATTATGTTTGCGATCTTTATATTTTTTATTAATGTCTCATGTCTCTGTACGTCCAGGTCTTGCTTTTATCATTTTTTTAAGTGTCCTCTGTTCTTCTGTTGCTGTACGTGAAAGCCAATATTTTACTCAAATTTTATTGGCATGATTTGGTGGAGCATATATGTAAGGAAATGATCATTTGAAAATGCCATAAAATACGAATTGATATACGCTCATTTCAAGAACATTTCTTAATGATCCTCATAACGAACATGCATTTATTATCATCCATGTTTGGACAAGCGGTATCGGAAGGAGGGAGACATGTCAAAACGTTAGCGTTTTCATAACCCTAATAATCCAGTCGTTATATTCCACTCACTGTAATCGCTTCATTAACCTCGAGGAAGAAGAGAATTGGATACGAAAAGGGATTGAATAATTCGAGTTAAGAGTTCAAATGCTTGGTATGCCGTCGATTAACCAGAATAATCCAGTCGATATATTCACTACTATCGCGCCATTACCACGAAGGAAGCCGCTTGAATTATTCGAGTGTTTTTATTACTTATATAATCAAAATCTATCTAATGCATCTACATTATTTGAGAAAATGAAAATTTTCCTCTACATTTCAAAAAATTATACTTAAAGATTGTTAATTTATATTTTAAATTCTTAATATTACGAAAACTTGTTAAGTTGTTTAAAAGTAAATTAGCCCTTTTTTACGGAAGCGTATAGTGGACTCGCCTTGTCTTATAAGAATACTTTATAACGCACCAATTTTCTTATATAAAACAACCTTACCTCCTTATAAGGTGATAAATCGGGTTAGATAAAACAACCTTGTCTTCTTATAAGGCAACAAATCGTGTTATTCATGACAAGTTGTTGCTGTATAAAGGGCTTTTTTACCATATTGAAATTATACGATAATAGGGAATTAAATCGAACAGTACTTTTTTTATTATTATTTAACAAAGCATTTTGGCTTTATGATATTATTAATGGTTAATTAGTAAAAGTCTTTTTAAATACACTATAGCCTTCCTAATTGTAATCTGACGTGGCGCCGCCTTACTTGAAGATCAAGGAGTTAAACGCGTTACGTGTTGCGTCGAGTTTAAAATAAACCGTTATAATACATGTATTTGGTGTTTGAGTGTAAGAACACGTGTCTTTAAATCGTTTTATTATAAGCATCTGTTTATCTCATCTGCTTATCTGCAATCTTTTCTTATACAACGGTGTTGACCTGAAATGCCTTTTCAAAATTTGATCCGCTTAAGTGTTATTTGAGCTTGCCTGAATTTTTGTCATACATGTACAGCGTGAAGTCGCGTTTTACTAGATGTATTTTATGAAAGGATATGGAGTAACTAAACATGAGACCATAAATAATATGTTTACTCAAACTGCAATAATTTAAAAGAGCTGTATGGCCATTTCGGAAATTAATTCCTCATCAGCAGCACTAGAAACCCAATCATAGGAAATCCACAATTTCAAAAAAATGTTCAAAATGCATAAAGCCAAACGAAATCCGAATAAGCAGTAAAATCAAATACAGCCACTGACAAAACTACGATGTGTACCATTACTACTGGTATTTTTTACGGATCACGCTGCGATGAAAAGAACTTTTCGCGGATCATGCTTAGACCCCTAAGGAACCTCAACTCCTTCAAGTCGGGAAACATATTCTGTATAAAGATTTTTTTCAGTTTTACAAACAAACTACTAGATGACTACAATACGGTACATAAGTCTCTTTGCAGCCTAAAACAGGAAAGGGGATTTAAGATATACAGCCTATATTTGCTTTAAAAACTATCATTTCGAAAACTACTTAAAAACTAATATTTCAGAATACCGAAAATTGATATGTAAATTCAGAATCAGTGATCACTAACTGGCAACTGAATGTGGCAGATACAAAAAAAAATCACGAGAAAATAGACTTTGTAACACATGCAAAGTACTAGAAGATGAAAAACATTTCTTTTTTCATTGTAATTTAAATAAAGATTAAAGAGAAACCTTCTTACAAAAATTCACTATAGACAAAAACCTAGATAAAAACAAAATACTTAATATTGTCAAAAATCCAGTAACTAATCAACAAGTGAAATTGCTTGGTTCCTTTTTAAAGCAGTCGCTAGAACTGAGGACAGGAGGGCATTTAATTTCATTTGCTTTATATGTATGTTTGATTAAAAATGTATATTGTCACTTTATTTGTTATATGCCTTTGGCACTTATTTGGGCGAAAATTGTGCATTTTCTTTATTAAAGTATTAAATATATTTAAATCACATATTGGTTTGTTAACACGTGACTGTATTCAAATCCAGGAAGAAACAAAAATCGGTAGATGCATGACAGCCATCCACGTGGAACCAATCATAATGCAACTTTTTGAAATGCAATCTGACTACACACCAATCAAATCATTGTAACATCAACTTTATGGTTAAATTCTTCTGTATTGTTAACAGACAGTATAGGATTGTTGAATGATCATTGCTTTGAATAGATTATAATATGGTATTTTCTTAAAATAAATAATTCTAAAACGGTGTAATGACATGGGCCTCATAGCTCTCTGAGTGCCCGGAGCCAAGTAATTATATATAAGTGGACCCTGGAGAACTTTAAGTGGATCCCAAATACCTATAGTGTTGGAACCCAGAACCTTATATATTGGAGCCAGGAGTCCCACGTTCAAAATAGGTTAATGGAGCCCGTGTTATTCGCCAATTAAAACTACGTATAAGTTTTTCTTATAAAACAAAATCTAATATACATTGTTTTGTACATGTACTCAAGTGGGCGATCATAATTTTTCAGCAAAAAACATGCATGTTAATTCAAATTTGTGGCTCTGATTGGATCAAAAGGAGGTTTAAAGGTAGCGCTATGATTCATTAAGCCAAAGAAGATCGTCCATAACCCACTAGTTAGGCCCCCTTATTACTTCAGTTTCATGAAACGTCTCCCGTCCTCTTTTTGGAGTTAAACTTATCATCACTCTGTCTCCACCTGTTTCAGTGAAAATATTTACATTTATACATACATGTATTCAAGTTTAATCTTGCCCTTGCTGGTAATTAAACTAGCAGATATCAATCATAGAATTCTTAGTTTCTAACCATGGTAAGCACTTGCTTCACCAGTAATGGGGAATTACGTCGATAGTCATATCACTGGTACTGGTTTGGCGCCCTGAGTCCCATTTAGCTAAATATGATATACTTCAACATGTCAGATTCCGTTTAATACCCCATTACATCATATTTTTTTTCTGTTAAATATAAATATTTCGAGATTCAGCGACAAAAATTAAGAGATTCCATCGACAATTTAAAATGTTTAAGGGACCGACCATTTAACTTGAAAGGGGGGGGCTATGGTTTTTTTCTAAAAAAATATTTTGGATCTGATTTTGTGTGAAAAAAATATTTTGGCTGCCAAAATGATGAAAAAAAATTTTCTGAAGGAGGCATTCTGCCCAAAAAAAATAATGTTAATTTTGGAAAAAAATATTTTGTTGATACTTGTGAAAAAAATAAATAATTTTCGGTCCAGAAAAAAAACCATAACCCTCCCCCTTCAGGTTAAATGTCCCTAATCCCGAGATTGAAAAAAGGGAAAATCACCAACTAAGAAACGGTAGATATTGTAACAACTATGATTCTGATGTTATTGAATTATCTAATCAATACTATGACGTATATGTATATTGCAGTGCGGAAATTGAAATTGTCTGAAATTACATAAAACAAAGTGTTCGTTGCTGATTTGCGGTCAATAAACAATGCATGAATTTCTATTCTGTTAATACAAAATGTACTGGTATTACATTGATTTTGGACGAATATAAATGCATTTCATCTATTATGTGCAGGTCGTTATACGGACGAACCACTGCAGCCTAAATGTGCGGAGAAACGCCATAAAGACCTTCTTTTTTATCTTTCTTAGGAGAGCAGATTCACTGAGAGAGTTATAGAAGGTTTAATTTCCTGCCCCTACCCATTTCTTCAAATTTCCAGTGACAATCAAAACTGTTGCCATGGTTGTTCCCTCCATCTTCATTTCTTTCTTATTTTACTTAAATTTTTTGAATTGATTAACTTGTTCTCGTCTTGATATAGCTGACATATCGCACACGCTAACCTCTAACTAATCAATAGATAATTTCTGAGATATTGGCGATTATTCACAAATTATAAGTTTATTAAAAAGATGGGTAATTGCCCAATCTCCTTTCTTTGTATTTCACACAGCCTTTATTTTTAGATATTTGTTATTGCTTGACCTGCCGAATGTACACAGAAAATTGTTATATTTTACTTACTAAAGGAAAGGATTCCTTCACTGCCATGGGTCATCGCGTCGCAACTCTCACTTCATACAATGTCGGAAAGATTTGCGATGTCCCGCAGTTAACTCTAGTTTTTTTTTTTTCAAAATACAACCATGTAGCTTAATTTGAAGCCTTTCCATTGGCGGATCGTCAATCTAGGATAAGTGGGAATCACACCCTTCATAGCGATGAGATGAACTCCGGCCTAAAACTCGGTTAATCTCATCCTATTGTTCAGCTAATACATATATTAGAATGATACAGATAAATATACTGAACAGTTAAAGGGGTACAGTTCCTTGCAGATTGTGGCATGTAATTATAATTTTCAGCCATTGTAGGCGTTTCCTATTATCTATTATTTACATGCATATCTTTTGCTGTTCAATATAGGCCTTTTCAAAACTTTCGCTTTCAAAAGGGTGCATGAATTCTAGATGAGAAAGGGAGCGAGAAAGAAACATACTTATGGTTCCTATTGTCTGGAGAACTCGTATCAAGATAAGATAACAACATTTTCTAGAAAGGGCTTTATATTATCATTTGCATTGTTAATCAAGAAACATAATTCTCTAATTTCTAGCAAAAATAACCAACGCCTGACTGGTGTGATGAAAATATTTCTCGTCTCTAGTGAGAAAACAACTCGCGTGGAATTTCCCGCCGAAACTATTCGGAACATAATTCTCGGTGTTTTACATAGTGTTATTACAGAAACATTGTCTATAACTTAAACACGTTAATTATGAAATTTCTCACGTCTTGTTAAGTAGATTTTCAAATGTTTAAAAACTCGGCAAGCCTCGTTTTCAAACATTTGCAAAATTTATTTATCTCGATGAGAGAAATTTCATAATCAACTTAGTTCTCGTTATGGAAACTATATATCCTCTATTTACTTTTTTGTTATTTCCCAGTCAAACATTTGATTGTTGTTTTTTTTAACAAGTGGATATGACCTTTTAGTACTAAGTAGTGCATGTTTATGAAAATTACATGATATTATGCTTTTTGCATCAATCTTTGTCAAATATAAAGCTGTGGTTAACTCAATGTTGTTTAAACAGAATATCCGGCTTTTTTCTTGAGACTGATAATTAAAGTTTAATGAAACCTAAATGTGGTTTGTTTTTCTCGGCTTTGTGTCTTAATATTGTTCAAAAATATTAATCCTCACAGTATTTGTCACAGTAAAAGTAACATGTCTGACTTTGTATAAAAACAGACTAGACATACTTGTACATGAATGATACAATGAATGACAGACAGGGAAAACAAGGTTATTTATAGTTTTCGAATCCGGAAAACAATTTAAGTATACATTTTGTCAAAACAAACAACCTTTACATTATTATATTATTATGTTTGTAAAGTGTTTGCTACAAGTAGTTTATTGGATAGAGTTCATGTTGACAAGTGTCTGAAAATGACAAATATTCCAGCTTCAGCTACATGCATTGCTACTTATTTCTACTAATAGCCTGTAAAGTTATATTGTATCCGACTATTTATGCGGCCTTAACATAATCTTCTATCGTGCAGTTTTTCGTAACAGCAATGGAAATGTTGACCTGACTTAGTGACTAACAAGTGTTGGACTAATAAGTGTCGGATTGAGTGCCTGTAAACGGATTTGTTTTACCGTCAAATGAAGATTGACACCAATACAAACAAATTATGTACTGCTATTGCGATTCTGATGCAAACAAGCAATTTCGTGTCTTGTTTGTAATAAACGAGCACAAGGAAACAGGCTTGAGGGGGAACCATTTTGTCCGAGGCATATACATGTAATTGCCGATCAGTTTTGACCAATCAAATGATCTGTTACATAAATGTTGCAATGGAACAAATACTATGCTCGTTTATACACATGAAAAGACTATAAACCGATAAGATACATTTTGGGGTTATCCGATTGAAATAAAACTGATTTATTTATTTTATGTTTCTAATTATGAACTCATTTCTTTCAACTCATTTCTTTTTGTCATAGTAATTGGACAATTTTTTACTAAAGCACAGAAAAGTAAGTGTGGAACCATGTAAACGTCATATTAAAACAAGATTGAATGATCTCTTACTTATACAAATATATACTCTAGAATTCTTAACAATAGATTTCTAAGAATAATATATCAAGGTATTAGCTAATGTGTAGCCGTTTCGCTACCGCTCTCAGCTAATATTTTACGATAGCTGAATGTATATACGTTCTTCTTCAAATTCACAATGTCCATAGCTATATGCATCAATCTTCATTAGATAGTATACCATGTTCCCATGTCCAATGATTATTACATTTCTTTATTCCTGTCAAACTGACAATCAAACAATTCAATAAAATTGAGAGATTAATTCACGTCAAATCAGGAAAGACTGACATCGCCATTCACCGACATGATCGAAAACTTCTTAAATATATTGCTTGTTTCTTGGAGGAATGCATACTTTTTGTGCTGTACGAAAATGATATAGGAACATCAAACCATTAGCATAAGATCTGACAGTTTCAACAGAAAAGATTTGTACTTTAACATTCAAATTTAATTAAGAATCCATGTCATTAGGAGTATACGTATTTGATTTGTAATTTCTGCTGGCGAAAACTAGTTTTTTGATTGGACAATTTATTCCAGTTAAGTAGCCAATCAAATCAAAGCTTATGACTGACAAAGCTTAAAAAGAGCGTTGATTACGATCATAGCTTTGTCCTTAGCTAATTTTGGTGCTCCTTCTTAGAACTTACTCGTAATCAGCACTCTACCGGCTTTTACACGTATTTTGATTTATTTATTTCCAAATATCTTTATTTGATCGGGACTGAAGAGACATATATTTTTTTTTAAATTCGCATATGCAGAAACTTCATTCACAGTAACATGGGTATTTTGTTGCTCATACCCTGAAAAAAAGCCGTTATGCTGTGTTTTTGCATGCTATTAGTGCATATTTTTTTTTACCTATTTTGTCATTTTTTGGCCCTTAACAAATGTAGCTGTCTGAATTCAATTAACCCCTTCTATCTTATTCTTTAGTTTTCTTGTTCTTGAAAGAAATAACATTTTTCATGGTCTTCTTTCTTTTTGAGTACTCATGATTAATTTAAGCGCTTTCCGAGTGTGTAAGGATCTTATGTCACAAAGTTTAAAATGTACTGTTTTGTTTTTACTTTTTCATGGTCTTCTTTTGTTTTTAATTGCTCTCTGAAAAAGAAAGTATGACTTTGTCTGTGGGTATTACACTTTTTTATCCGAAAGTTTAAAATCTACCTGTTTTATATTGAGGACCTGAATTATTTCCAAGTGGTTTTATTCTGAGAGTTGAAAGGTCGTTTCGTAAGGATAGAAAAAAGAAGGGAAACGGGGAATGTGCCAAAGGGACAACGACCCAAAGGGGAGCAACAACAACTCAAAGCCACCATAAGATCTTCAATGAACGGTGAGAAAACCGTATTATACCGCTGAATTATCTTTTAAGAGGCATAATTTTGGTCTTTTCATAGTACAAAAAATACCAAAGTCGCATTAAAAACAGTAGATTGCGATATGCTGTACACGTGTTTCAAGGAGTAACATCTCATCAGCAACATTGGAATCAAATAATATGGAATGACATTATCCAAAAGAAGTAAAAAAGGATGTCCTTGGTACTGGACTTGGCTTCCTATTTCGATATTTTTGGTACTTAGTACTTCCTTTTTTGCTTCAAATAAAAATATTAAAAGGAATTGTCCGTTGTCTGCTTATTAGACGGGAACTTTTCAAATGTCTGCATTTTTCTAGATTTAGTAACCTATATAAACTAAAGTAATACGGCTTAGGAATTTGTCAAAGGTGTAAACTGAAATTACTTGCTTTATCTTGTAAACTGACAGTCTTGAGATTAACTTTGGTATTTCGATTAAAACATCTATTTTTTTCTAAATCAAACGAAAGTTCCTTATCCTTACTGTGACAGATAGATAGACACGTATTATAAGACATTTGATAGAGTTGAAGTAAAATAAATAAGCCTCCCTTGGGAATGGAGAAAATGGAAAAGCGTCTGATTGCACATTTCGTATGCAAAACATTCAAATGACCATGACAGGAGTTGAGAATGGGACGACATACTGGCAGCAGTTCCATATAATACTCCTAATCAAGGAACTTCATTTTTATCTTAATAATAACAAAGGCCTGAATCGGAAATTAGAATATATTGAAATGTTTTCTACGTGTTATCTGACTAAACCAGAACTAGTGATTGTATTATTGTGCACTGGGTTTACTTTCAGCCCGATATTGGAGTGATTGTGTTTTGTGATTTTGCTATTTCATTAAAGTATGCAAATATACAAATAACAGCCGATTTGCAATTTTGATAAATATGATATTTTGTCAAGTTTAAGACAGCATCTGAAAAAAGCAGATTCAAAAAGATTCTTTCTAGTATAAATATTAGAGATCTCAGTACATTGTTAACTCTGAAAAACATGAATAGTGGGAATATTCCGATGCTTTCATCTTGAATGTTGCTAATTTGCTAGAAAATTACAAAACCTGAAATTTCGGCACAAAAGTCTAAATGATTATGCAATGGTAGGGCTTGCATCATTCATATTTTTTCCGTTAAAAATACGCAAAACAAACGTTTTAGTATGTTTGGTTCATAAAATGAAGACGCTAAAGGCATTGGTCATAGTAAAAACCTCTCAATGTCTTATATGGTTCTCCTAGTTACAGGAGGCATTTTCAAAGTTAACCACCAAATTATAGACACAGGAAATGAGACAGAGTCTAACTTATAACCTCAAATTAGCAACGATGACAGGACTTCATTAAAGGACAATTACAATATCCCCATCGTACAATGAAACTGTATCTGGGTTAACCCAATTTCCTATCATGCTTTTTATAACAGTATTTTCTCGCTATTTTTCTGTTAATGCCAAAGGTATTGAAATTGACAGGGTTTAAATCAAAGAACAACAAAACCATCAAAATTATCAATGATTGCGCAAAACTAATCGTTTTCTTTAAGTTCGCAATAAACTTCTATCTTTTATTAATCTTAAACGAGAAGGATTTATGGCGAAATCTGTTTGATGGAACATTTACTATCATAATAGAACCCATCAGTCATTTGAAAAAACATCAATAAGTGGATTATGATCATCAAAATATATTTGACTTGACGAGGAGGGTATGAAAGAACTTTAAAGTTACGGAAATAGAATGTTGACTATTCTCTTAATCAGTTTCTAGAAATCAAAATCGCATTAACTGAGTGCGATGGCCTTTCCCTGCATGAGCTAAATCGTAGTTTTATGTGCTACAGAAGAATCGAAATGATTTTTTAAAAGAATGTTCCGTCATTTTAAATGACCCATATCATACGAAGTATTATTTTTTCCGTTACATCATGTTTTTTGTACAGAAGTACTTAAAAGTGTGAGTGCAGTGAATTTTCTCAAGACCGAAAACTGACACTATTTTAATAGCATTGTCTAGTTATGTAGTAGTTTTAATGCTGAAGCGTTAGCCCGATGGGTTATAACTTATATATACAATGACCCTATGATCCATGTAAAATATAAGTTTTTTTTATGAGTTAAGATTGGCCTTTCATGCAGAACTTGGATCCTAGATAACAGGAAAGCAGAATTAATGCATGCTATCTTATTATATTTAATGATATCGTGGTAAAAATTTCTTATTCTTTGTAAACCGAACAACAAAATTCATTGTCTTAGGGAGTTTCTGTAATGAACAATTAGTCAATCACTATAGAAATCGTACTTTTACAGTCTAAACACAGTAACCGTAACCAGTGTTGCTACTAGTCTTTCTAATACTCTGCTGGACTTGCTACTACACTGCTTGATTGGTCATTATTTTACTTTGTACTACTGTCATTGGCATTTATTTTCTTTTCAAACTCATTTAGTAATGCATCATATACCACATAATCACTATATATTGGGTAGTTTGGGGTTCTGACAAATAAGGGTGTTTGTCATATTTTTGCTTACGATGGGTATGTCATTTCAACTTTATTCTGAAGGACTTTATTCAATTCAGTCGATAATGAGATTGAATGTTAATATGACGGGTCAGCATCTTTATTGGGGTATATTAGTTATTTGTCATTTTAGTACTCATATTGTAATAAAATCACGAATCTTGATAGCATTTATAGATTGAAATCTCTGCACAGTAGAAAATTAACATAATGGCTTTCAAAAAGCTAAGGGTATAAAGTTGTAAAGATCCATAAAAATGGGGTTGCAAATGTACACATAAGTAGTCGACAATGTGGTAGGGGTTCAAATGACCAATCGAAACATTGTTATTTGTATTCTTCTTAATTGTCAAATTTGGACACTTTCTTGCAACACAGCTTCATGTTACAAACAACTGAATTGATCAACAAAGCAAATTGTTCACTTCTAAATTGGATTAAATAACAAACAAACAGATTATCGGGTAGTCAGTGCGTTACTAAATGAATTTGAAAGGGAATTTATCACATATAAGTGGAGTACAAATCAAAATAATGACCAATCAAGCAGCACAGTAGTAAGTCCAACAGAGTATTAGACAGACTAATAGTAACACTGGTTACGGTAACTGTGTTTAGACTGTAATGAATCGAACAACAATGCATAGGTTTTACCCGAGTTTTAGTCCATTTCATAATTAGCGTTACCCCATCCATAATTGTTGCTCAATCTTCTCTCCTTTTGTTTACACTGATTTGCATGTAGGGTCTTACTTCGTTTGTACAATTTAATTTTTAATCCATGTAATGTTTAAGTGTATGTTTTGCATTGTCTATACTTCTTAGCCTGTTAGGGCGTGTTATGCAAAAAATAGAGAGAGTTTAATCTAAACTGTTGTACATATTTTGTTTAAGTATTAAACATCTTGGTTAGGAGGTGTCTGATTTATGAGGCCCTCATTGGTGCCCATAAGTGCCCACTAGGTCCTATCCGTCATTATGATCACTTCTTAGTTGTTATAGTTTTGGTCACGTATTAATAAATAATTAATAATTCTCATTTATGGCATATTTTGAGTTCTGTTTGCAAAAACCTATATCATGCCATCTTTTTGTATCTATGTTTGTTTAAAGGCGTGTTTTACTTGTTTGACACTCTACTTAATAAGCAAGTCCATAGGGGCCATATTTCTATCTTGCTCGTGTGTTACCTCGGATAAGTAATTTATAAAGTATAGGCCTGTACAGTCTACTAACTAACAAATAAATTGTAACAAATCTCAAGGGATCTGTCTCTATACATAAAAGTGTAAATCTCGTCCATATGTCACACTTACAATAACAAATGTTATAAGGCTACAATATCAATTTGATTAAGTTTTTTTGGTAACAATTGAACATGAATGTAATATTGATACTTCAAAAATATTCTCTTATGTCCAATTTGAGTAAAAACTTTCATCATGTTTAGGGAGATGACCCCATTTATAACAATCAATTTTCCTTTATATTGCTGAAGTTGATGATAAGTAGCAACCATTTGATTTTCTGGGAGGAGATGGCAAGGCTTATATATACGTTCTGTGTCCTGTTTTAGAATAAAATCAATCATTTTAAAAAGTATTAGATTTATAAATAAACCCCCACAAAGTTTGAAATATCTGTCACCTGTGGCATGCAAAAGCGAAATTCTTGCTTGGAATTTTGGTAGAAAATATAGTCTACCACTACATATGTATCTTCAATGCCTATAATATTCTTAATATTACAACTAAATAATAATTTATGTTCGAGAGAATCATTATATTTATATCCTTGAAGATTATTCAAATATTCAGTAGTCAGCACATTTACAGTTTATTAATAACCTCGTTAGAACTATTGTTGTCCCAAATACAGTTGGGTGCAGTCATAACCTCTTAACTAAGTTAACTCCAAGTTTACTTAGAAACAATTCTAAGTTAACTTGAAGTAACTTAGAGCAGACGTAGAACAGTTCTAGAAACGGTCATAAAAACGGTCATTTCCTAAGTTAAGTTAACTTAGAACAGTTCTAAAAGAAGTCATGCGACTGAGCAGTTCTAAAAGTGGTCATATAGAAGACCATGACTGCTTTTAGAACAGGTTATGACCGTTTTTAGAACAGTGCTACTCGATGACTGCTTTTAGAACAGTTCTACTCTATGACTGCTTTAGAACAGTTCTTGACAATGACTGCTTTTAGAACACTTTTTAGAGCAGCTCTAGACTGTTCTAGAACAGTTCTAAGTTAACTCAGAGCAGTCATTAGAACAGTTCTAAGTTAACTTTGTGAGAGGTTATGACTGCACCAACTGTAAGGACGATAGGTTTCCCCATTGGATAGTGGTGATGCAAAGAATTATTATTCAGACAAATTCCAATAACCATTTTAATAAATAAGTTTCAACCTACATTTGACATATGAAAACGAACTCGCATTTGATCGTTGAAATAGATTAAATGTTACATAGAGATAAATTGTACGAGTTTTGATTTATGAATTTGGTAAAAAAAATATTGATTAAATAATAACTGCATTTGCTTTTTATAAAAGTATAAGAACAAAATAACACAAAAATAACTTAACCAATTATAATCCTCCATGCTGTAATATTAATATACCCCGCTGTTGTTTACTCAGAATCGTCTTTTATTGCATCAACACTTTACTGTGACAGACGGGACTACTGTCCTTGAGCAATGGAAATTAAAGCAATAACCATTTGGGGAAATTGTGAAGCAATTAATAGGTTTAGAACACAACGAATAATATATAGAGACTTCCTACTGTGACAAGAATTCTAAATCATATCATTTTAATCGGAAAATCGCCTTTATACTACGCATCGCATTATGAAAGAAATAAATCAGTGGGATAAATTAAATCAATTAACCGAATAATGGTTTCTTCATTTTGATAAATTTTCTCAATGGTGGAATTTTACATATTCTGATCATTATAAACATTCATTTATGATATACGAATCAAAATGTATGATGTATCACCGAGGCGGAAATTTTAATCAATAAAAAAGTTCTCCAATTTTAAATAAATTATTTCCGGGTTTCAACATTTTCAAAGCCGTTTCTCTCTCGGTCTGAAACGTATATTTCATATGTCATTCATCTGTCATTATGGAAATTTTTATTATTGATTGGCTGTTTTTCTCCTATGCAATTTTTATTATACTGATTGCATTCGAGCCGACTTACACCAAAATTCATTACCTCGATAAGATTTTCTGACAATAACAAACGTTACGAAGGCAAGGAATTCATATAATAGGTATTTTTCAAAAATTACTGAAAAGCCAATACACATCACTTAATATGAAACAACGGCAGTAGAATACCGAAGGAACAAGGAAAGCGATGACTACAAAAATCGAAGTTCAAAGACATGGCAAAAACGGTAACAGATAAAAACAAAGACGAAACAAGGACGTGAGACAGCCACAATGCACGCAAATAAAAATATAACTTTAAGAAATGAATATTTGAATTGATTTGACGAGAGTCAATTTCAGATTTTTCTGTTATTTTTAACATCATATTTTGAACAGCTGTAATTCTAAGGATTGCATTTTTAAGCTTTTCAATATAATTATGCAATCATTTTTTCAAGAAATTGCACGAACCCAATTTAATACCACCAGAAAATTATAGCCCCTATGTAATCGTCAAAAGGACTAATGCTGCGCTGATAACATATATTCGTTAACAATTTTACGTCATTGCAGTTTTGCAAATTTATCCTTCCGAAGCATCTGATGTCACTCCCGGTTTTCATGGGAGTTCACAATATGGGTGACTTAGTTCTGATGTTATGTTTTTTTCCATGCCTTGTTGTCTGACGTCTTTGTTTTGTCTCTGTTTTTGTATTTTAGTTTTTGTCATGTCTATATACTTTAATTTTTCAATGTACTCAACACTTTCCTTTGTCTCTTCGATATTCTACTGTCGTTGGTTTTTGGGAAGAACGTCATCCAATTAAAGTCTCGCCTTTAAGCTCAACATATGGACAGAATGTCAAGAGACAATATTGTCCACTACAAGATTGTCAGTGATATTCCGGAGAATCCGTAAACCATGAAACAAGCTCTGAAATGTCGCATACTAAATAAAATGATAATCAGGAAAAAAAGAAATAAAAATAGTGATAAAAGGACAATTTACGTTACGTTAGAAGCGTTGATGGAGATTTGGCTAATTGGATGTGTGACCGATGGTCATTTTGCTGGCTTAAGCACCGGAATTGGCTGTCTGATAACATACGTCTTTCGTCAATAATTTACATAGATCTGTTGCCTATCCTATCATACAATGTGTCTCGTTTGATAAATTGATCATTATCTATGGCCTGTCATTAAGTTCTATAATTACCAATATATCTATGGAAACACTGTGTCTAACAATAGAACAGGAAGTCCAACTAGGCAAAGCTGTGAATCGAACAGACGTGACAGGGAAACTTAGAATTAGAGATTTCTGCTGATTTCGACATCTTGTAAGAAAATGATTAGAATTGTGCTGTTATGGAACGGCTTTTAAATTCGACCTAGCCCAAGGAGTTTTTATACCGGTCCCCTATATTTGATCCACACATCAAGGAAACTAAACTGTACTAATTGTAAAATAGACTAATGGAATGTTGTTAAGGATGCTCATTGGTCATGTTTTTGGCATTTCTGCCTTCTCCTTTTGTTTATTCATTTTGAACTTTGAATTAATTTTATACTTGGAACATTCTGACATAATTTAACTGGACCTGTTTTGTCCCGAGTCTACGTTGGCCTTGTATTTAGATCATATTGGATATCTGTTCACTATCAGTTTTAAACATCTTTGATTATATTTTCTCACATTTGAGAAAAGCCAGTACCTATTTTTAGCCGTTTGAGATATCCTTTTCTCGCCTAGGGGATCGAGAAATCTCGTGATTTTGGGAATGTGTGATATTTCTGTCTTACCCCTTTGCGGGGGGCTGTCTCACTTCAATCGTAAGCACGTGCGAAAATTTCAAGATGTCTGCCATCGCTTCGTATTTCTTGTAGTTTTTCCAATATTATTTGTTGTCTGATTTAATAAATCTTACTATTTATCTAAAGAATGAAAATGTACCGTTGAACCAGCTCTTATTATAAACTTCAAGATATGCGATTAATTATTTAAACAGAGATTTAAAATTGCGCGCCAATTGTTGAAAACGAAGTTACTATCCAGCTTCGGTAAACGTATACCAATTGTGACGTCATATTTTTGCGGGAACGTTGTTGATATTTCTTTGTGTAAGTCAAAGCTGATCATTGTTTTGCGGGTAATTCAAGAGCGTTAAGGCGAGAAAAAGTATCAAACCCTCTTGAAAAGGCGAGATAGGCTGATCTCAAACCCTCAGGCTAACATATCTTTTGTCCATCCCTCGGCATGCCTCGGGATGGACATGACATCTTAGGGACCGACTTAAAAGGGGGGCTATGGTTTTTTTCTAAACAAAATCATCTGGAGTCGATTTTATGTGAAAAAAATATTTTGGCTGCCAAAATGATGAAAAATAAATCTCTGACGGAGGCTTTCTGCCCCAAAAAATAATGTTAATTTTGAAAAAAAAAATATTTTGTTGATACACGTGAAAAAAATAAATAAATTGTTTGTGTCCAGAAAAAAA
>MJUU01062427.1:0-11501 GCA_002080025.1 Modiolus philippinarum
TTGTATGCTAAAAACTGCATGATCCATGTTAACGACGTCTTAATTTGTTGCACTATATTTTTTGCGGAGCGGATTAATGGGCAAACGGAAATATCGAAAAATATTTCCGTTTGCTATTCATGACGTTGACCAATGAAAATGAACGTTACAATTACATTTGGAATTATCATGACATAACAAACAACAAAATGCTTATTAGGGGTCAAATTAGCTCCCCTTATTCCGTGTTATATCACATGGAATAAGGATTCACTTCTAAAATAACTCAAAAAAAAAATTGAAATTAGCTACTTTAAATTTAGTATATATTTTGTTTCATTTACATAATTTTCTTCGTATTTCAGACTTTGTGATTGGATCGCCCTCAGAAAAAGATAGAAAAAATGTCACTTTTTCAGAGAGAATGGTTCAAGTCAAAGTGAGTATGGATATCATCTAATTCAAATTAACACATGTACAAATCAACATACCAAAATATGTATCAAAACTAAAGAACTCACAGTTTTTAACTGTAATAAAAACCAAGTGACCCTAGATGCTTTGGAAAGGCATATCCTGCATCCCAAAACTGCACCCATCAAAGTAGTTAGAGAGTCAATTCAAAAAAGTTATAATTGATAGTATTAAATCATGATCATATAAATTTAGCTGAAAACATCGTTTTTGAATTATTATATAAACAATGCCTCGATCCAACCTAACCATTTATCTCCTCACAGTAGCTATATGCACTTCAGCTTTCGACAGCTGATTAAGATTTTTTTGTATTGCCCATGGCAAAAATTACGGAAAGCGAGACATAGTCATGCAAAGTATGACAGCTACGGTCAGCTTCTCAATAAGTGAGAGGGCAGTGATATTTGGCATTTAGATTGTTCTTGAGTAGTACATGACTGTCTGCCATATCGATTTTGACTTTGACCTGAATTTCATGGTCTAGTAAACATGGTAAAGTATTTTTCATATTAGATCATGGTCTATAGAACTTGTTAAGATTCTCAGTATACAGGTCGGTGATATTTTGTATGGAGGTTGGTCTTAGGTAGTATATGACAGTTGACCATATGACTTATGTCTGTGAACTCAATTTCATGGTCTTTGATGAGCATGTTTTGTTTTTCTGATTAGGCCAGTTTGATTTTTCTCATCAGTTTTAAAGACCCAGCAGGGACGGGCGAGACATCTATTAGGGTCCACACTTGCTTATGAATGCAGAGTTTTAATTTTGAGGGGACCAGTATTTTGTTTTACTGTGGAAGTACTTTTATTCGTGGACATCAATTTTCGTGATTTTTATAAAAATGGGTATTTCGTGGGTACTTAAATTCGTGGTTTCTTATTCAATGCATTAAAACTGTAGGGAAAAATGCATTTCGTTGGGAACTTAATTTCGTGGTTTTAGCTAACCACGAAATCAACGACAATTGGAACCCCACGAACAATAGTACTTTCACAGTAAGTTTCAGATTATGAGTCCAAACTTACAATTATCAAAGGACTAGTATTGGTGTTCTGTTTTCAGACTATGAGTCCAGAGCTAGAATTATCAGGGGACCAGTCATTGTTTTCTGATGATGAACAAGAAGATTTAGAAATAGAGCTTATTGAATCACAAGAAGATTGTACTGTTGAGAAGCGTCCAAGACTTGATTGATGGTTATAATGATAGATCAGATCAGGATAATTGTTTTTGAGTTTAAGCAGCAAAAGTTATATAGTGGCATCTCTAAATTTTCTGTCATTACCATAGTTGCCAAGTCAGCCTCTTTAGGAGGGTCACACCCTCTTTTTTTAGGAAAAAATTGACATTCATGGTAAATTTACCCTCTTTAGTGCATGACCCTATAAATAACCCTGTTTTTGAAAAATATCACCCTCATCACCGACTTTGAGGAAAAAGTCTAACATTTTTCATGGTTTTTGGGTTAAAATGTTGGAATTTTCTAAACATTTTCTAGTATTTTCAATATATTCTTTGTTGAATGTGCAGAATTAAATGAATTTCTAAGTTTTGTCCAATTTAAGATCAAGAAAAACAATCTGTATATTTTTACAACACAAAACTTATAATTTTATAGCAAAAAATGTCATTACACAAAATCTCCCTCATTGAAAATTTGGAAAGAGGGAGATATCCCTCGTTGATAGTTCAAAAGGTTGGCAACTATGTATTACACGACAGCCAGTTTTTAAGACTTTAATTCAATAATGCTTGAGGTATTGATGTGGCAGTTTCCGATTCCATGAATTGTTTAGGAGTTATTGCCATTTGGACTTCTTTATAATGTCATGAAATGACATGGCTTGCCATTTGGTTTTACGGAAAACATTCAGTGGTTTTCTCCTATGAAATTAGTAGCCAGTTGGCTGTAGTCCTTTGGTGATTCAAACTATTTGAAAGATATCCAGATGATCCACAGATTTGAATATCTAAGAAAAGTTTGCCAATATAAGGAGCTAAACCCAGCCACAATATTCTGTGGATTTCCTCCTTAAAAATTATGCTGATTATGTTTTGACCTTTTCAAAATTGGCTAGCAAAAGGGAACCTAGTTTGAAACTGAGATATCTGCATATAATTCTTTCAATGACCCATTTTCTTTAATCACATAAACAACATATCCAGATGAAGAAAATATTATATATTGTCTTTGTGTTTTATGTACTTCATTGTAAGGGTACTCATCTTGATAAGTTGGACTTTTTTCTAGTTTGATTTTTACTGTGAGTCTTTTTGTGTATTTATTTTTAGCCATTCACCACACAAGGGAGAGGGTTTGGATTCAAGAAAACGAGTTTAACCCCACCACAATTTTTGCACCTGTCCCAAGTCAGGAATATGTTGGTCATTGGCTTGTCCTTGTCTTCTTATAAAATTTTAGTTTCTTGATATTTGGGTTATTGGATGTGATTTGTTTCCATTGATTTATTCACTTTTTTACCTTTTTGGGGCCATTAAGGGCTTACTATATGGTGTGAGGTTCCTCACGGTGTTGAAGACCGTACAGTGACCCCTAGATGTTTTGGGTCATTTTATCCTGGATATGGGATGTTGTCTCCTTGACATTTACCCCATTTCTTTTCTTTTTCATATTTAAATGATTGAAATCAGAAATGGATATCAGCAGCTAAGAATATACTATGATATAATTGTTTAAAGATTTTGGTTCTGGTGAGCAATAGTTGCTCTGGAGGGCTTTTGTTATTCTTTAATCAAACTGAATGTGGTGTTATTACAGACCTTGAACATCTTGCTGAGTGTGGACGCTTTATGTGAAAATTGCAATATTTGTTATGTTCTTATAAGTTTTTGGTATCATTTGGACATGTAGTCCATATCTCCTCTCTTTTTTTTTGTCGGAAAGTTGTCATTAAATGCCAATCAATCAAACAATCATCATTTATATACTCTTTAAACTCAGAAATTGTGATCATCATACATTCATGGCACAGCACAAATATCTTTTATTTTGTTATGAGAGTGTTTTATTTACCATACTAGGTGTAGTGGCTGTGATGGCTAATTGTGCCACACAGCTGACATTACAAATTAAAGTTGATCTCATTATTAGCTCGCCGGGACGAATGTCCGGAGAGCTATTGTCATCACCCCGGTGTCGGCGTCAGCAAAACTTTAACCTGACTTGTGGAATGGAGACCCGAAGAACTAGGATTTTGATATTTGGTATGTGGCATCCTTGTAATGAGAGCTTTCTTTTGGTACCATTTTGACCTTGACCTTGCCAATTTTTAAAAAACTTAAACCTTGCCTCTAGAAGGTAGGCTTTAAGTGGTAGGGAGTTCATATTTGGTATGTAACTTCCTTATTAGGAGACCTTTCTAAAGGTACCATATTTGAAGACATTTTGACCTTGACCTTGCCCTTAGGGCAATTTTTAAAAAACTTTAACCTTGCCTCTAGAAGGTAGGCTTTTAGTGGTAGGGAGTTCATATTTGGTATGTAACTTCCTTATGAGGAGAGCTTTCTGAAGGTACCATATTTGTAGACATTTTGACCTTGACCTTAACCTGAGGGCAATTTTTTAAAACATTTAACTTCACTTCTAGAATTAAGTTGCTTAGTGGTAGGGAGTTCATATTTGGTATGCGACGTTCTTTTGATGAGAGCTTTCTAATAGTACCATATTTGTAGACATTTTGACCTTGACCTTGCCCTGAGGGCAATTTTTTAAAAACTTTTAACCTTTGCTTCTAGAATTAAGTTGTTTAGTGATAGGGTGTTTAAATTTGATATGTAACTTTCTTGTGAAGAAAGCTTTTTATTACTTTTGAATTTATTGTGCATTGAAGTTACTGGAATCCCCGGCGAGCTATGTTGTCTTCTGACAACTCTTGTTTTTTCTTGTTAATATCATGTTTTTAAATCATTAATGTTGTATTTATGTTTTATTTTTGTTTAAAAAAAATTATATTTACAATTTTTAGTTCGCCTCGACAAAGTTGAGGAGTACTATTGGAGTACCCTGGCATCCTCGTCCCAATCCACATTTGGGTATATATCTTAGTAACTATGCAGTGTAGGGTCATCAAACTTTGCATGCAGATGCATCTTGGGTTAACTCACAGCCTCCAAGAAAATTAGGTCTCTCTGGCCTATATTTTCCACTTGAGTGGCTTGCATTCAAATTTACACTTCAATTCATATCTCAGTTACTATACATAGTACAATAATCTAACTGTGCATATGCATGCATCTCTGATGTTAGGTCAGCACCCAGGCAAAATAAGGTCACTTTGACCTATATTTTCTGCTTGAGATGATTTACATTCAAGTTTACGTCAGAGTTCAGATCTCAGTCACTGTACATGGTAGGATCATCTAACCTTGCATGTGCATGCATCTCTGATGGTAGGTCAGCATCCAGGCAAAATTAGGTTACTTTGTCCCATATTTTCTGCTTGAGTGACTTACATTCAAGTTTATGTCTGAGTTCAGATCTCGGTCACTGTACATGGTAGGATCATCTAACCTTGCATGTGCATGCATCTCTGATGGTAGGTCAGCATCCAGGCAAAATTAAGTCACTTTGACCTATATTTTTCGCTTGAGTGACTTACATTCAAGTTTATGTCCGAGTTCAGATCTCAGTCACTGTACATGGTAGAATCATCATGCATGTGCATGTGCATGCATCTGTGATGGTAGCTCAGCATCCAGACAAAATTAGGTCACTTAAAACTACATTTTACTCATGAATGACTTACATTAATGTATACATCAAAGTTCATAGCTCAGTTACTGTACATTGTTGGTTCAGGTTACCTTGCTAATGCATGCAATTTTGATAGTCTGTCCACATCCAGGCAAAATTTGGTTGCTGCGACAAAGTGCCACAACGAGGCGAACTTTGTAATCGTTGATTACCTATGTTTATGTTTTTGTTACTGAGAGAAAAAAGTCCAATAAGTGTTTTTTTGATAAACATGATTCAGTGTTTGTTATACCCCCAGATAAAATAGTGATAATGGTGTCTGTTCTTTGTTCGTCCATCCTTTTGTTATTCCATTTGACATAGGGGTACACACTTTGTGGCAACAACTCCTCCTAGACTACTTGGTGAAATTTAATGAAACTTTCACAGAATGTTCAGTGTACATTGCCATTGTGCACCATCTATTTAAGATTTTCATTTGATCTATTTTTTTTTCTTTGGAGGGGGGGGGGGAGCTGGGAGTATGTATTTTGTGAGCTTTCACAGTTTTTCTTGTTTAGATTGTTATAGGTTTGTAATTTCATGCATATCTCATCTCTTTTGTGCCAAAATTCAATCCAAATTTTGCTAAAAGCTTGGCATTAAACCATGATGAAATCAGTGATTATTAGATGTAGGCTCTATAAACTTGCACACTGTGGTCAAGGTAGAGCGCCCCCGCAACAAAAAGTTGGGGGTATATTGCTTTACCCTTGTCTGTAATTATGCTGTCCCATCTCTGATAACTTGTTATTCCAGATTACTCCTCACACAATATTAAAGCTACATTTATTTTACTTTTCACAGTGATTAGGCATTGATTGAGGATGTGCATTTTGGGAAATTTTAGATTTTGGCCAAAATTTGTGATGACAGGTATATTTTGGACTCTGACTGTAATTTGGTATGTCCCATCTCTGATAGGAAGTTATTCCGGATAACTCCTCCCACAATGATAAAGCTACATTTACTTTACTTTGTACATTGATTTAGTGGATATTGTCATGGTTTTGATTTTGGTCGAAAGGTATTTGAACTTGGCCATTTTATCAAAATGCATGTTCTGGAACTGTTATTCTGGATAACTCCTCACAATATTAAAGCTACATTTATTCCTCTTTGCACAGTTATAAGGCATGGAATGATGATGTGCATATTATCATGGTTAAGATTTTGGTCACAATTTGTGATTTTTGGGTGTAGTTTGACTTAGAAATTTTATTGAAATGAATGTATGTGAAGGGTCTATTCTGAATAACTCCTGATTGGTTGTATCAGGAAGCTGTCTGAAGTTCTTATGATATAGTTTTGACCACAGATCATGGATTTTAGTCAAATATGTATGGTCAAATTTTGGTTGCGTTTAGCATTGACTGACTTCAGAGATATTATGTATCAATCTTATTTGAGCAATTTCAACAATAGCCAGCCATGCTCAGAATGGGCAGTCTTTGTTAAAACACTCTTAGAAGAGAATGGAAAAACCCTAATCTGTATCACCCTGAATTAAATTTATTTAGTCAACGTTTATTTGATACTTATCTTCAAAACTTGCATTTTGAAATTGACAAAAATTGTAACTAGAAAGATATAGCAATTTTCGGTTGAATTCTGATATGAATGTTTCATTTTGTGATAAAATAAGAGAAAGGAAATACAGAAGTGCTTATTTTAAACTAAAACTTAGCTCACATCCATTAAAAATTGAAACTGACCGTTATCATAGACCATTCCCTATCCCCAGGCCCGAGAGGTTATGCACTACATGTAATAAAGTACAAGACGAGTCACACTTTTCATACGACCGCAAAAATTTTTGCGGTTGTATGTTGGTATGGTGCTGTCGTCGTCGTCTGTAGACACTTTAGTTTGTGGTCAATAACTTTAGTTCCAGTAGATCAATCCTTATGAAATTTTATAATTTTCTTTGGGACAAAAGGAAGGCTTGGCTGAATTTTGGTCATTGTGGCCGCATGTACCGTTCCCGAAATAAATGGGGGTCCAAAAGGGCCGAATCCAAAAAAAATTTTTTTAATTTTTTGTCCGATTTTGATGCAGTTTTTTTCAATGGATTGCTTATAAAAAATCAACACAGCACTCTGCTATTAGATTTTTGGTAACTTGTTTCCTTACCTAGCTATGAGGGGCCTAATTGCTAATTTGCAGATAACCTAAATCTTTATTTTTCAGCGGATTTGAATGGGATTTTTTTCTTTAGACTCCTCTTGATACAAGCTTTTGGTAGAATGACTACAAATTCATCATAGCTCTTACTGTTTCTGAGCTATAAGGGTTCAAAAGGGGACAAAACTGGAAATTTGCAGATTACCTGAAATTTTTATTTTTCATCAGATTTCGCTGGGATTTTTTCATTGGATTCCTCTTGATATAAGCTTTCAGTAGTTTGTCAATGGATTTGGTGTAGCTCCTACAGTTTCTGAGCTATAAGGGGTCAAAGAGGAACCATAAGGAGTCATAAGGGCTAATTTTCATTTTCCGTAGTTTGTGTCCAGCTAATTACTGGGTCAGTCTCCTTATTGTGTCCATGTAATTATTGTGTCAAGATCTTTAGTATGTCCACACTCACTTTCAATTACACCTGTTCAAAGTTCAGTGGTCAACATGCTGCACTCCCCAGGGGGGGTACTCTTAAATTTTACCTATACATAGGCTTGTCCGAGACAAAAAAAAATATACCCCCCAAAAACTACCAAAATTTGGAAGTATACCCCCAAAAAATACCTTTTATAATAATACACCCCAAAAAAATACCATCCAAAATTTTAAACCCCAAAAAATACCTAAGAGTTTTTATGTTCTGTCATTTGTTTTTTATTGACAAAACTTTCATTGGTCATCCTGTGCAATTTTAAATGTAAGACAAATACAACCATTCCTAGGATTGTTACTGAGCTGCCAAAGTGCTATAAATTGTTGAAGGGTCCATCAAACAATAGGGATACGTGGAAGCTTGGTGCTATATTGTATACTAAAAAGCCATATATTTTTATACATGTGGTCAATCTTTTTTCAGAAAACTCGTGTTTTGATGACAATAACCATATACCTGCCATGATTTATTTCGATTCTTATATGACAGAAAATGGAGTTTTCCATTCTGAAGTGACCTAAGAGAAGGCAGATTTCCCGTCTCCATTGCTGTTTGTATCTATGAAGTCACAATACAAAATCTGACATTTCAAACAGATGCAAGTTCAAAATTCAAATCGAAAGCAAAAACAATACACATTTACTTGTCTGAATGACACGATTTAGTTAAAAACTGTTCTTAACCTTTATTTCCTTCATAAAGAAAGACGAACAAAATAAAAAACATTGTTGTTTTTCATCCCGTTTGCTCATTTTCCGATACCATTTGCGCATGTGCGAAATATATGGTTATGGGGTATTATACTGGTTGACGATTTACAGGAGCCATGTTAGAAATATATTTTTCTCATGAGCAGTAATAATGTAAATTTTATAAATACTGTAGCTAAATTTAGTTATGAATGTTTTTTCATTAATGAAACTTTGTCAACATTGTTTAATGAGTCTTTAACTTGTCAAAATTGTCAAGCCCATTGTATTATTATGTGGTTATACAATGGAATATTGTTATTGTTGTATTAAGGTAGTACGGGAGTTTAAAATTGCACATCATTCTTGCGCATGTGACAAAAAATGGAATTCACTATGGGAACGTTGCGGAAACCATTTCCAATGTCTTGTAATAGTTAAGTTTGATAAAATTTGCCACTTTTATTGTGTAACCATGCAGAATATTGAACCTTCAGCTAACTACAGTTCAATTAAGGGGAGATAATTTGTATAGAAATAATAGGAAAAAATGTGTTTTTCGCGGTTTATTAAAAATAAGTTCGGTGACCACCAATTTTTTTTTCATGGAAATTGAAGGACTGTATATTAGCTATTAATTTACCAAATTTTGAAAAATTCTATCTGATGTAACTGAAATAATTAAAAATTTTGTTAGAATTCGCTAATTTTCCCTATAGGAAGGTTCGCCGTGACATCACAGACTTGAAAAGGTAAATTTGGTTGGCAGGAAATCATGTTAATTAATAAGGGTAATAAAAATGTAAGTTTCAATTCACTCGTACGAAATTGTTAATTGAGGTATCTTGATAATTCTTTTTGATCGAAATTCTTGAATGTTTACACTTTTACAGGGTATTATTTTTTTAAATAAATTCATTTTCAATATCTATATAATTAGCGTTTTTGTAAAGTATATAAAATTCGGCAATTTTTACACTTTTCCAGCACAAAATTTTAAAAAAGTAAATCAGCAGAAAAAATATGAAAACCTTAAAGTTTACTACGCATTTTACAGATCCAAAATCGGAAGAACAATGAAAAAATGAAAAAAGATCAAAAATTCTTTTACATTGTTATAAAGTGATCTTATTACGACTTTGCCAACCAAAAATGCTAATTTGCATATGTAAATTAGATTTTATGACATCACCTAATGAGGTTTGCGAACCTTCCTATTATTTCAACCAAAATAGCAGATTTTTACATTTCATATTTCATTCTTATATGGCTGGTGACCCCTTATTTTTATTTTATTTTTCCTATGCTCTAATAACAAATGGTAAATCATTAAAATATCAGAAAATTCTATCTGACAAAATTTTAGACCCCTGTACCAACTTAAGTTCAAAAAGATTTGTATGTGGATTGTGGTTTGTGGTTGTGACTTTTATGGCCGTTGCAGGTGCTTTTTCTAACTTCTCTCTTATAAGTTGATCTCCTTATTTTCTTGTTTATATGATAGTTGATTTTTATTTTATGTTCCATTTTCCTTTACAAAGATTATATTTATATGTTTTATTAACCTGTTACTGAGAGAAAAAATAAAATTAAAAACATTAAAATACGGAATTCAGTTATATTTTATAGGAAGGTTCGCCGTGACGTCACAGACTCGAAAAGGTAAATTTGGTTGGCAAGAAATCGTGATAATTGATTAGGGTCATAAAAATGTCATTTTCAATTCACTCCTACGAAATTGTTAATTGAGATATTTTGATAAATCCTTTTGATTGAAATTCTGGAATATTTACACTTTTACAGGGTATTGATTTTTTGAATATATTTATTTTCAAAATCTATAAAATTAGCGTTTTTGTAAAGTATACAAATTTTGACAATTTTAACATTTTTTAAAGCCACATAAAAAATTTTCTACAAGAAATTTTCAAAAAGTAAATTGGCAGAAAATCGATGAAAATACAGAAGTTTATTACGCATTTTACAGATCCAAAATCAGATGGGTAATAAAAAAAATTACAAAAGATCAAAAATTCTTTTATATTGTTAAATAGTGGTCCAACTACGACTTTGTCAACCAAAAATGCTAATTTGCATATGTAAATTAGATTTTGTGACATCACTTATGAGGTTCCCGAACCTTCCTATACAATGCCTTATATTGGCAAAATACAAATATGCCCAAGTTGCATAATAAACAGTAAATGTCGTTAAGCTGTACACGTGTTTCAAGGAGTAACCTCTCATCAGCAGCATTAGAATCAAATAATTTGGAAACACATAATCCAAAAGTAGTCAAAAAAGAAGTACTAATTACCAAATAACATTGAATAGGAGGCCAAATCTAATATCAAGGACATCCATCGAGTGCCATACACGGAATGAGGCCTTAGTGTTTGAGGAAAACAGTAAATTTCTATAAAATGTGAGGTAAAATTCTCATGTCAGACAAGTTTGATTGTTGGACTGTTGAATACTCTCAAGGACCTTTGGTCCACCAGCAGTGGCATCAGTCCAATGATTTTTTCCGGAGCACCTGATGTCACTCCCGGTTTTCATGGGAGTTCACACTATGAGTGCCTTAGTTCTTAATGTTATCTTTTTATTTCCGTGCATTGTAGCTGTCTCACGTCCTTGTTTTGTCTTTGTTTTTATCTGTTACCGTTTCTGCCATGTCTTTGGACTTCGATTTTTGTAGTCATCGCTTCCCTTGTTCCTTCGGTATTCTACTGCCGTTGTTTTAAAATACAAAAATACCCCAGCTGCATACAGTAAACAGTAAATTTTGTTATGCTGTACATGTGTTTCAAGAAGTAACCGTGGTAGTAGAATACTGAAGGAACACAGGATGGGTAATACAAGAATCAAAGTCCAGAGACATATTACCAAAATGAGAAAACCCCCATAGAGGCTCTAAAAATCAAAAGTTGAAATTCCAAATAAAAGACACTTGAAGACAATTAAACAAATAAGTAAGAGTTGAATATA
>MJUU01062429.1:4696-18808 GCA_002080025.1 Modiolus philippinarum
CCCCCCCAAAAAAAAAAAAAAAAAAAAAAAAAAAAAAAACTATGACGTAACTTACATTCTTCACGTAATTGTGGTTATCAAAAGGATATTCTACAAAAATCCGTAAAACTGGCTTCGGAATATAGTGACCTGAAGATTGTGCACATATAATGGCCTTAAACTGATATTGTCGGTGTCTATTGAAATTAATGACGACTCTTTACCAAACTCTTCGGGAAATTTTGAGATTGATTTTCCTTCCGTAGTTCAACAGAGTTTCACCAGCAGACTAGGTTCTTTTAGCTATCCGGCAGTTTAGTGGCGAGCACGCTTTGACCAATCTTTTTAAATTAAGTATTGTCATATTCTATTCTTTTTCAACACAGTTGTCCTACAGTTAATAGTCTGCCTGTATTGGGTTTTATTCGTATTTTATTATACTACATGGAAACGGGATAGAGACAGGGAAGGTTTTGGTACAAAATAAGACGGTTTAACCCTACCGCTGACTTTTGATAGTGTCGGTACCAAATCCGTTATCCCGAATTGCTATTGCTATTCAAGTTCGTCTCTTGTCATTTGTGTTTTTGTATTGTAGTTCGATTGTGAATTGTGGCATTCCGTTGTAGTTTTTGGCCATTGTAGGTGTTTACTATTATCTTTTTGTTTGTAATTACGGTGACCCCTAGATGCTTTGTTTTGGGTCGTTTAAACCTGGAGAAGGGATGGTGTCTCCTTTACATTTACCCCATTTCCTTTCTTTTTCATAACTAGTACGTATATAAGATTCTTAGGGGGATAATACGGCATATTGCGTCTCAGTCTATCTTGTTCGAGATTGTCAGCTTGTCATAAATTCAATTTTTACAGGTTAAAACCTGCTGATTTGAACAATCCAATTAAATGATTTCCCGCCCGTGTGTCTATAAGGAAGTACGAGCTTCAGTTTTCAGAAGCATATAGTACCCGTGGATTTTTATCAATTTAGACAATGTCAGATATTTTTTACACAGATCATATTATTTTAGATGTGGGTTACTTTAAAATCCCCCAAAAAGTCCAGTTATAAAATTTTATTTACAATTATATTTCCATATATTTGAAGGCATAATTATAAGCGGCTATGGGAAAATGACAAGTGTTCGGAATAAAAATATTTTCTCATAGTTAATTTGATAATATGTAAATTTAATGACTAAAATGTGTGAGTCGTTTTTCTCTCAAAATGGTAGAAGCAAAAAATTATCAGAATTTAGTAAAGGATTAAAATATATTTCTTAAAAGTCCCCACTGAGGTAGAAATTCTTTATTTGCATTACTTCTGTACGTCCTAGTCATAATTTTAGCGTGCATTGGAAAAATGGAGAGATTTATCTGGGGACACTTTATTTTCATAAATCTATATTGAATAAGGGTAAGTAATACTAGTTCTTCGTCAGAATGGTAAGTAGACGATTATGAAGATAAACAATGTTACAGAAATATCACACCTTCCATATTGAAGACATCGAGGTAATGAAGTAAAACTTATTCCTCCGTCTTTAAGGATGGTCACTCCTCAAGTTCATTATATCAAGGGTTTAAATTTATTATTTTTATTTATTAAAATATAAATCATACATCGTTTTAAGCCAAAAATATTGATAGGTCCGTGTGGTAGGTTTTGAGATTTAAACGCCTGAAATTTTGGCGGGAAAACGAACTTCTCTAGACTTTCCATTCACTTTGCATTAAGGTACACAACATTTGAATTTCCATAAAGGCATATCAAGAATTTCACAAATTTTGTCATAGGTCTCTTGAAGATGTATACTATCATATTTTGAAAAGAAAATTGGGGGTCAGTGTGCAACATTTTCTAATGCATAATAATGTATAAAACAAGAGAATTCCGAAAGTCAAAGACAGTTTCAAAAACCTGAGGAGTTACCATCCTTAATTCAAAATTAATATGGAAAGTGAGAATACAAATTAAAAAATGCAACGTACAATATCAATATCAACAATCTCAGAAAATTGTAAACTGGTTGCATTAATTTTAGCAAATGTATTCTTAATCAATTTCAGTTGCTTTTTAAGGGTTTATCGATTGTCAAAAATATCTACACGTTTTACACGTTTTTTTTTTTTTCATTCTCATGCATCCTTATTTTTAATTGAGGTATATGGAATTATTCATATATGAATCCCTTGTTTTCAACAAAAATATTAAATAAATGATATTTCAAAAAAGAATCTGGAGTAAATGAACATGAAACCATACTACGTATGTCAACTCCAACTGCAATAAATTTAAATAAGCTATATGGCTATTTCGGAAATTAATTCTTTATCAGCAGCAACAGAATCCAAACATAGGAAATCCACAATTTCAAAACATGTTTAAAATGCATAGAACAAAACGAGTTCCGAATAATCAGTAATATCAAATATAGCTTAGGACAAAACTACGATATAGGGAGTTAAACCATAGCATTTTTTTACAAACCTAACAATTTTTACATTAGGACATTCACTTTTTTTACAGATAACTTTTTATCATATTTGTCGTTATAAAAGAAAACAAATTGGTAATATTTATTGCTTTATTTTATTAAAACATATTTTTGCATTATGTTTTGAAACTGATTTGCAAAAATGTTGTGCCCAATAATACATATAAGCATAGTATTCTTAAACTGATTTGTAAACACATGCTATTTTAATAGGATGTGAATATTTTGTTGCAATGTACTAAGAAGTTTTCCTTGAAATATAAATGGCCAACAAAGCATTTTTTTTTTAAAAGGTTTAACAAATGTCTTCTAGATAAAAAAAAATCTTATTGTTTAGAACTTTAGTAACATGTCATTCAACACTATTATAATGGTTAATAGTACTTCGAAAGTTGTAAAAATATGGTTAAAATGTTTAATGAAAATGTTTGACTTCAACATACTAGTGCCAATGTATTTATAACATTTCGTTAAAATGTAGCAGTGCAACAGAATAATGCATATTTTCATAATGTTTAAACACGTTTGGCAAATGTTATCAAAAATATCAACAAAAATGTTCTGGTGGGATAATTATCCCCGCACTTTCGAAGAAAGTTCGGGGATAATGTTATACCCTCCGTCTGTCCGTCCGTCCGTCCGTCCGTCACACTTTTCTTGTGACTCAAACTCCTCCTACATTTTTGGATTTAGGGATTTAATTTTGTTATAGAATTGTTGCATATAGTCTGTAGATGCGCAATAAGCTTTCGGATTTTTTATATTGGTCTTGGTGAAACAAGAGGTCCCATGTTGTCAATTTTTACACATGTGGCATGTGACACAAACTCCTCCTACATTTTTGGATTTAGGGATTTAATTTTATTATAGAATTGTTGCATATAGTCTGTAGATGCGCAATAAGCTTTCGGATTTTTTATATTGGTCTTGGTACAAACAAGAGGCCCCATGATGTCAATTTTAGCAAAGACCCAATGATGTGGATTAGACACATGTGGCATGTGACACAAACTCCTCCTACATTTTTGGATCTAGGGATCAAATCTTTATGCAGAATTGTTGCATATAGTCTATAGATTTGCAATAAGCTTTTGGAATTTTTTTTCCGGTTCCAACTTTGGTAAATTTCCTGAAAATGTCAAAGACATATTTTCTTTTAAATTTTGGCATATTATCTTATATTCTTACATTAGTGTTTGGTAAAAACAAAATTCTGATAACTTAGAATTTTGAAAGGCGGTTCCAATTTTGGTAAATTTCCTGAAAGTCTCAAAGACCCCTTATTTTTTGGAATTCTACCTAGCAACCGTATTTAAAATGTTTGTGTAGTTTAGGACGAACATTTTCATCAATTGGATTTCAAAAATATTTGATTCCAATTTTGGTAAATTTCCTGAAAGTCTCAAAGACCACTTTTTTTTGGAATTCTACCTAGCAACCATACTCAAAATGTTTGTGTAGCTTTGGATGAAAATTTTCATAAATTGGATTTCAGAAATATTTGATTCCAATTTTGGTAAATTTCCTGGAAGTCTCAAAGACCACTTATTTTTGGGAATTCTACCTAGCAACCATACTTAAAATGTTTGTGTAGTTTCGGACGAACATTTTTGTAAATTGGATTTCAAAAATATTTGATTCCAATTTTGGTAAATTTCCTGAAAGTCTCAAAGACCTCTTTTTGGGGAATTCTACCTAGCAACCATACTTAAATTGTTTATTTAGTTTAGGACGAACATTTTCATCAATTGTATTTTAAAAATATTTGATTTCAATTTTGGTAAATTTCCTGAAAGTCTCAAAGACCACTTATTTTTTGGAATTCTACCTAGCATCCATACTCAAAATGTTTGTGTAGTTTAGGACGAACATTTTCATGAATTAGATTTCAAAAATATTTGATTCCAATTTTGGTAAATTTCCTGAAAGTCTCAAAGACCACTTATTTTTTGGAATTCTACCTAGCAACCATACTTAAAATATTTGTGTAGCTTTGGATGAACATTTTCATAAATTGGATTTCAAAAATATTTGATTCCAATTTTGGTAAATTTCCTGAAAGTCTCAAAGATCACTTATTTTTTGAAATTCTACCTAGCAACCATACTTAAAATGTTTGTGTAGTTTTAGATGAACATTTTCATCAATTGGATTTCAAAAATATTTGATTCCAATTTTGGTAAATTTCCTGTAAGTCTCAAAGACCACTTATTTTTGGGAATTCTACCTAGCAACCATACTTAAAATGTTTGTGTAGTTTCGGACGAACATTTTCATCAACTGGATTTCAAAAATATTGATTCCAATTTTGGTAAATTTCCTGAAAGTCTCAAAGACCACTTATTTTTGGAATTCTACCTAGCAACCATATATCCTAGGATTCTTTTAGTAACAATAATGACTATCAATAGGTAGATTTAAAAAAATAATGAAAAAATATGCCAAGGGTGTATAACAACTGTTTTCTGTTTCAAACAGGGAGTGCGGGGACAGCTGTCGTTTCCGACAACATCTAGTTTTAAAATGATTTAGTCTATAACATTCAAGAGGTGTGGGCATAGAAAGATACAATTATGTCTATTAAAGACACTTAAAGGATATATCCCATAACATTGAAGATGTGGAAATATAGAAAGATAACATTGTGTCTATCCAAGACGCTTAAAGGATTTATCCCATAACATGGAAAATGTGGAGATATAGAAAGATGACCATTATGTCTATTAAAGACACTTAAAGGATTTATCCCATAACGATGAAGATGTGGAGACATAGAAAGGTGGCAATGATGTCTATTTAAGACACTTAAAGGATTTATCTCATAAAATGGAAGATGTGGAGACATAGAAAGATGACCATTGTGTTTATTTAAGACACTTAAAGGATTTATCCCATAACTTTAAATATGTGGGGACATAGAAAGTTGACCTTTATGTCTATTAAAGACACTTAAAGGATTTATACAATAACATTGAAGATGTGTAGCTATAGGAAGATGACTATTATGTTTATTATAGACACGTAAAGGATTTATCCCATAACATTGAAGATGTGTAGCCATAGAAAGATGACCATTATGTCTACTAAAGACACTTAAAGGTTATCCCATAACATTGAGGATGTGTAGCCATAGAGAGATGACCAGTATGTCTATTAAAGACACTTAAAGGATTTATCCCATAACAAGAGACAATAATATTTCTTTTTTAATACCAAAGCATGCCAAAACAAGCACAGCTAGCACTACCGTTTCCCTTAACCTATGCTTGTTAACAGTTTTCGCCGCATGTTTTCGTATTTTTTTTAAATATGATATACATTTTCCAAATTACCAACATTTTTTTTTTCATTCTCATGCATCCTTATTTTTAATTGAGGTATATGGAATTATTCATATATTAATCCCTTGTTTTCAACAAAAATATTAAATAAAATATATTTTACGAAAGAATATGGAGTAAATGAAAATGAAACCATAATACATATGTCAACTCCAACTGCAATAAATTTAATTAAGCTATATGGCTATTTCGGAAATTTATTCTTTATCAGCAGCAATAGAATCCAAACATAGGAAATCCACAATTTCAAAACATGTTTAAAATGCATAGAACAAAACGAGTTCCGAATAATCAGTAATGTCAAATATAGCTTAGGTCAAAACTACGATGGAGGGAGTTAAACCTTAGAATTTTTTTTACAAACCTAACATTTTTTACATTAGGACATTCACTTTTTTAACAGATAACTTTTTATCATATTTGTCGTTATAAAAGAAAACAAATTGGTAACATTTATTGCTTTTTTTTTATTAAAACATATTTTTGTATTATGTTTTGAAACTGAATTGCAAAAATGTTGTGCCCAATAATACATTTAAGCACAGTATTCTTAAAATGATTTGTAAACACATGCTATTTTAATAGGATGTGAATATTTTGTTGCAATGTACTAAGAAGTTTTCCTTGAAATATAAATGGCCAACAAAGCATTTTTTTTTTTAAAAAAAAGGTTAAACAAATGTCTTCTAGATAAAAAAATCTTATTGTTTAGAACTTTAGTAACATGTCATTCAACACTATTGTAATGGTTAATAGTACTTCGAAAGATGTAAAAATATGGTTAAAATGTTTGATGAAAATGTTTGACTTCAACATACTAGTGCCAATGTATTTATAACATTTCGTTAAAATGTAGCAGCGCAACAGAATAACGCATATTTTCATAATGTTTTAAACACGTTTGGCAAATGTTATCAAAAATGTCAACAAAAATGTTCTGGTGGGATGATTTTAAAATGTTGAAGTATATTGTGAGAAAATGTTACCAAAAATGACTTTAAAAGATTATATTACACGTGAAACACGTGTACAGCATAACTAAATTTACTGTTCATTTTTGCAACTTTGGTATTTTTGTATTTTTAAACCATTGGACCGATGCCACTGCTGGTGGACCAGAGGTCCCCGAGGGTATTCACAAGTCCAATAGTCAGACTTGTCTGGCACGAAAATTTACCTAGCGATTGATAGAAATTTACCGTTTTATCAAAATTCTAACCCCTTAAAAATACAACGGCTTCATTTCGTGTATGGCACTCGGTGGATGTCCTTTGTACTGGATTTGGCTTTCTATTTCGATTTTTTTGGTAATAAGTACTTCTTTGTTTACAATATTTTGATTATGGCTTTCCATATTATTTGATTTTAATGCTGCTGATGAGAGGTTACTCCTTGAAACACGTGTACAGCATAACTAAATTTACTGTTCATTTTTGCAACTTAAAACATTATAATATTAAAATGTTAATAAAAATATTATGTAAATGTTTTACTTAAAATTTAAAACTAGTTTGTCGGAAAATCTTGTCGAAATGTTTTTAAATTGTTTTCGAATAATCTTTAAAAGATAAAACGTCTTCAAAACATTTTTAAAATGTTTCAATAAAAATGTTTGGACGAACCATCAATAAACCTTGAATAAAATGTTTCGAAGATGGTTTGTGTTAGCTCGGACGTTATAAAGAAAGAAAAGGATGAAGAAAAGAGCTCTAATCTTAGACAAATTGTGCAACTACAAATGATAATGAAAGATATAAAATATCAACAAAAAATATTGGACTAACCGAATAATAAAAGAATCCGTGAAGCGTTCAATAACAAGCTGCCAAATTATAATATGATTTTATTTAATGGAAATAAAACTAAGTGCATAGAATTTTGGATTCATTCAAATGTATAATTCATAACAACAAAGCAAGCTCTTTTTAATATGGGAAAACATAATTGTTTGAAAATTAAATTGATCGATGAAGCTCAAAATGCTGTTCTGGAATATCTTTGTCCAACGAAAACTGTGACGTAGCTATGTAGCTGTGTAGCGAGATTTCGTTGGTCAATAGAAATATAAAATCCCATTACAAGCAAAGGGAAATATTCACGAATTCCGAATTCCGTAAGGTGTAATGCCAATCCAATTTTCATTTGATGCTACCATCAGTACTCACCTTGATCATTATAATATTCAACTTTCTGACAAAATTAGGAACAACATTTACAAGTATGAGGACAACTTCATTGCAGACCCTGATTCTGTAAAAGGAGTTTATTTTGAATCTGAGTGTATTTCCAAAGATGCTTCCATGAATATAAGAGAACAGATCTGTAATGCTTGTGCTGTAAATAAATTTCAAGAGCAGATACTGTAAAGTTGTTTGGTCATGTGATAGACGAGGAAACCGATAATCTGCTCGTGGTTCTTTCATACATGGCGATGTTGTTACAAAACATGTTACGATAAAATAAATCTCTGATGTTTTTTTGCCAAGTCAAGAAGAATAGTACAAGATAATAAAGTTATCATACAAGATAATTAAGTAATCAATTGTTTTGAAGAAAACTAAAAAAGAAAACAAATAAAAAATAACAACTTCCGACTACCGTAATTTTCACTCTTGACCCATATCAGCTATTCCAGAATTATAAGACGGTGATTGAGAGAGTCCAAATTATCTTCCAAAAAACCCTCATCAATATGTTACTGAAAATTTTGAAAAAAGAGACAAAAAATTAGATTCTTTAAGAAAAAATGGCCATTTGAGTATTTGTTGAGCCTCAGAGAAAGATAAAAGACATAAAAAAACTAAAATGTGGCCAAATTCAATGCATAGCATGACTAAAATTTAATGTGGCTGAATTCAATCTCATAGCAAGCCTAAAATTTGAAATATTGTGCTAATTGAGGATGATGTTCAAAAAGTCTATATTTTTTTAAAGTTAAAAATTAATAAATCCAAAGCAGTGATTGTGAATGTAGGTGGGCAAACGTGCTGATTTCGAATGGACAGACAATAGACAAATCATGGATTACATCGGCAAGTGAATACAGAAGCAAAATGTGAAAAAAAAAGAGAAATTCCAAAAATCTAAAATCTAAAAACACGGCAATTCATTTTCATAACGAATTTATTCTTATCCACTGGAGATGGACGAAAAAAAAACACTGTATCGGCGATGGAGGTCAGAGTGATGATAAAGATTGTCAAAACGTAAAATATCACGAATCAAAGACCAATAAGAAGTTCCTCTGCAATGGCAAAACAAATAATCAAGGGATATTTTACATGTAGTAATGAATTAATATGCAATTTGTTTTGAGTTAATTGTTTATCAAAAAACAAAGACAAGGGAATTTGCTTTAGTAATAATCATACAGTTTGTTTGTAAGGAGGATATTTAATGTTATTTAAAAAAAACCGAAGAGGAGGGGTGCATAAGTATGATATTTTCAATAGAAGCTGAACACGTCGAAAGAATCTGACATTTAAAAGATAAACATGCATCTCCATATGAACATCAAAATTTATATGGAAAGATTTTTCGTTTCGTCACTGAAAGAGTATTCGGGAAATATCTACAGAAACTTCTCGTCATTTAGCAATATACATATCAAGAGAGGTGATGACCAGCAAGCATCATGCTATCAACACATTAGTGACGATGATACCATCTTAGATTTGTTGCAAGAAGCCGGATATATTGATCAAGAAGACAAGTTATGATGTTCACAAGGGCTGTATGGTATTTTAATGTAGAAAATCTTGGTAGTAAAACCGAAGTCCAACAATAGTTATGTGAATTTAGAAAACATTTTTTTAGGGAGTGTTGCGAAAAACAAATATTTTGGAGTTTCTCAATTAAGACTGTTTAGTGTTAGTATAGTATATTAATGAGAGGGTTTTGTAATTTACGAGGTGAAAATAAAAGAATGTTATAATGTTGGATTGAGTTATTTTATAGAGAAATTTCCAATGAGGTGAAAACAAGGACCTTCTCAACAGCTGTTAGACACGCCTAGCAGCAATCTAGATTAAACCAACACCAACCCGCCTTTCTCCGACACAAATCATTACAAATAATACAAATAATTATTATGAAATTGGAAAAAATAGGATTCATTTCCCAATTGAAAGTGTTTGTTTGTTTGTTTTGTTTTGTTGTTGTTCCTTGATCTATCGGTATTTTTATGGCAATCGACCAGTTTTAGCAAATATAGAAAATATAACATCAAGATTTTATACGTTAAATAGATTTTTTTTTGCTACGCCCAAAATCTTAGAAAAATATAATTGAGTGGCAAAATCAAAACACCAAAAAATTTGTACTGTGTGTCAATACGCAAGTAAACTAAATCATTTTTTACTTCTCGTGCAATGGATTAATGTCTTACGTGCTTGCTCAACAAGTTGTTTTTTCCCCTTGAAAATTTCCCATTACAGCTAAAAGTCACATCTAGAAAAAGAAAATGACCTCGTAACCTCTGCCTATTATTAAAACATTAAATTTCCCTTTTGTGTCCTTTATATGAAGATTTTAACTTTTTTGTTAATCATTTGAATATCCGAGAATAATATAATAGGGTCATCAGCGTACAAAAGTTTGAAAATTATCAAAAATATTGTCACTAAATTGGCTTTCCATATTATTTGATTTTAATGCTGCTGATGAGAGGTTACTCCTTGAAACACGTGTACAGCATATCAAAATTTACTGTTTTATGCAACTTCGGTATTTTGTTTTGTATTTACTGTACAAACTTAACTCGAAAATTTGCTGAAGCCACTATACATTGTAAGGTGTGAAATCTCTTCCAAATTGGAAAAGATAATTAGGAAAAAAATCCGGCCGGTCTTTCACTATACTATCAGGGATAACTGGACACTTTTTCTTGAGAGAATTTCTCATATAGATTGCACTATTATACTTTTAACATTTTGCATTTTATTTTTTGTAATTGCAATCATTTTTATTCTACCCACCTGGTAATTGAGTCCACATCACATGATTTTATTATGCCAAATTATCTTACTATTAACTCAATGAATGCCCTGTGGTTGTTTAAATGTTATGTTTATTTTCAATTGGTCTTTTTGTAAGGCAAAACATGACAGCAGTTGCAGACACTTTGCAAGTCGATTTTATGTCTGTTGACGATCCCGCATCCATGAGTCAAAAACATGGATTGATTAGCAATGAATCCACTCAAACCAGTGCTAGGGACTGTCATGAACTTACTATGATGTATGAGCACTACTTATTGTTGAAGGCCTCGTGTTGACTTTGTTATGTGTAGATGTTTGTTGTTATTTTTATCTATAAACAATTGATTAAGTTTTACCATCAACAGTTTATTGTGAATCATCTTGATCTAGAATTCTCCGGAACAATGGCATAATATTATCTTCTAAATATACTCTTAAGAATTATCCAGTTTATCAATGAAGATTCTAGGCTTCATTTGTTTATCTATAAAATGTTGATGTAGAAATTGCTAGTAAATAGAATTATAAATAGTAATCTATTTTTAGACTTTGGAGATTCCAACTTAAACCTTGTAAACAAAGATGCTTCTGGGGGTTTCTATAGTCTACTAAACACTCAAATTCACTAGAATATTCCATTATGGTATATAAACTCATGAGATTGATTAATCGGTTGGTTGTTGGCAAATAGTATACATTTGGTATACATGCATTTAAGTTAATACTGTGTGATTCAAATCTTTGGCTTACATCGGAAACTTTACATTGTGGAACTTACGATATTTTGGATATTGTGGAACTTAAACATTTCGGATATTTCGGACATTGTGGAACTTACATATTTTGGACAGAACTTAAGGATCAGAGTAACATTTAGATTTAAACAGTGGATTTTGAACATTAATAACTGAAGGTATTGTAAACAATTAATTTTATATATTGTAAACTATTTGTTTTGCTTGTAAATTTTGTTAAATAAAAGTATTATTGTAATACTTGCTGCTGGTTATTTTTTATTGTTGCGCATCAGCTCGTGACAACTTCAAGATGAAGAACAACAATAAAATCGTTGCTTGGTTTTCCCATGTATGTTTAGAAACTTCGTAATCCTTCGTTGCTTATTTCACCCTCAAATACTCTCGATTTAATATTATCTTAGTTGTTATATATATGAAATTAATACCCCTTTATGTTACTTGTCGGGCGGTTTTGCCATAGTCCAACCCCACCAAACCGTCTCAGTCCTCAGTGATATTCCAGTTGTGGTGAACTTAATCTTGAGAGAATTTCATATACGGATATAATATCTATCTTTGGCATTTTATTTGTTGTTTTTTTCATTTGTAATTTTATTCTTACCACTTGTTGATAGATAGTGCCCAAATAGACTTGATTAGTGCCCTGTGTTTCTTAATATCTTGCAATTGTCAACTACCTTGAGAAACCAGTGCTTTTGGTGGGCAAAAGATGACAGTGATCGTAAGACCACTTTGCCATTTTAACATGGGTGTAATAAGAAAATTAAAAAGACAATTGTTCAGAGAACAATTGCAAGGTCTTTCCCAGTCAATGTTGTGTTTAATGTTATGCTTTGTCATGTCACATGTTTAAAATCATCTTGATGAGATGCACATTGTCTCCAGTATATTAGAGTAGCCATTTCTAATCGTTTTAAAGATTTAACGATAAAAAAAACGTAATAATTGGCTGTGACCTTGACCGATGACCTTGATGACCTTTGACCTTGGGATCAAATTGAAGGTCTCTTCTTGCTGATTAATTTGATATGTTACATGACCATATTATCTATAAAGGTTTAAAAGTTATACGCAAAAAACCTATTTGTGAAACGCGTCAAGGGCAATAACTCTTCTGGGAGTCATCGGAGAGCTTCGGTCCAAATGAATCAAAGGTAGCCCTTGACATGGTGAACATTTCTGCTGATATAATTTTTCAGCTATCTATTACGGTTATTGAGTTTATATGCTAACAAGGTCAAAGGTCAAGGTCAAAGGTCACCGATGACCTTCAACCTGGACCAAATTGAAGTTCTTTTCATGCTGATCACTTTAAACATATATATTTACTATATTATCTGTAAACGTTTAAAAGTTATTCGCAAAAAAACAATTTACGAAAACGCGTCAAGGGCTATAACTCAAAAACCGTTCATCGCAGAGTTTTCGTTCCATTCAATCAAATGTAGATCTCAATGAGAGGAACATTTTTGCCATATAATGTTTTCATAAATTTTTTATCGTTTGCGAGTTATTGCGATAACAATATTTCAAATAGCCGCCATTTTGAAAATGGCGGAGGAAAAATTTTTTTGATCCCCTTTTTGTAATCAGGGCCATCAAAGCTACCTGGAAACAAAATTTCATTAAAATCCGACAACTTTGATAAATTTGCATAATTAGGGGTCAAAAACGCGTAACCGGGGTCGCGACCCAAAAATTTTTTTTTGCTTGACAAATCATCCTGAGGATGAATGAAACTTTTTCCCCACCTCAGATTTTTTATATCGGTTACGGTTTCTTAGTATATCTGCTAACAAGAAAAACCATGGTTGGGGAGATAACTCTGTTACTAAAAATAGATTTTGCTCGTTGGGTGATTTCGAAAAAGATTTTCCAACTTCCAATTACTACGCGAAGTTTCGTAATGATACGTCAGAGGCCTTACGGAAGAAAAAGAATAATAATTAAAAGGTCAATTGTTCAGAGAACAATTGCAAGGTCTTTCACCAGTTTTCACCATGATTTCATGAAAGTCACTACTGGTTGGTAATTGCATTCATTTCCTTTTTCTCCCATACATTTGATCACATATTTTTACTGTTGTAAAGATTTTACTGAAAAAAAACCCTAAAACTTGACTACGACCTTGACATCTAACCTTGATGACCTTTGACCTTGTGCTCAAATTGAAGGTCTCTTCATACTGATTAATTTGATATGTTACTTGACTATACTATCTATAACGGTTTAAAAGTTGTATGTAAAAAACATTTTCCGAAACGCGTCAAGGGCAATAACTCTTTAGAGAGTCACTGGAGAGTTTCGGTCCAAATGAAACAAATATAGCCCTTGACATGTTGAACATTTTTGCTGATATAATTTTTCAGCTATCTATTATAGTTTCTGAATTTATCCCCTAACAAGGTCAAAGGTCAAGGTCAAAGGTCACCGATGACCTTCAACCTGGTACTCAAATTAAAGCTCTCTCTGCACTGATCACTTTTAATATATATGTTTACTATATTACATTGTATCTCTAAGCGTTTAAAAGTTATTCGCGAAAAACCAATTTACCGAA
>MJUU01062433.1:10487-29317 GCA_002080025.1 Modiolus philippinarum
GCCAATTGAAACCAAACTTGGCCACAATAGTCCTTAGATGGTCCCCTGCAAAAAAATTGTTTTTCAGATCCGTGCGATATCCAAGATGGCTGACAGCGGGGATCATAGTTTTAACATTGGACCCTATGGGAAAACACTTTCAAAGATCTTCTCTGAAACTTTTCAGCCAATTGAAACCAAACTTGGCCACAATAGTCTTTAGGTTGCTGCCTATCAAAAGAGTTGTTTTTCAAGTCTTTGCTTAATGCAAGATGTCTGCCAGTTTGGAACAGTTTTAACATTTGACCCATTTGGAAAACATTAATAGATCTTCTCCTGAAATTACATGGCCAATAATGAAAACATACTTGGTCACAACGGGCCATAGTTGTTCCCATTTGAAAAAATTGCCTTGCTTGTCTGCATGGCATTCAAGATGGCCCCAGTGGGGAACATAGTTTAACCTTGAGATCTATCAGAAGACTATCGGAAAGCATTTAAAGATGTTCTCCTCTGAAAATATTTAGTCAATTGGAACCAGAATTAGACTCAATGGCCCCCTTCAAGATAGGTGACAGTAGAACTGCACCCCCATCCAAAATAGCTGCCAGTCTGGAATATAGTTTAACTTAAGATAGTATAACATCAATGTCTATTAACAAATTTGAAAATAATGCCCTTAAAACATTGGGATTATTTTAACTGCATAAATCAGCCATGTCCCAGGTGAGCGATACAGGCTCTTGAGAGCCTCTTGTTCTGTATTTTTTCCAAATTTGGACTTAGTGTTTTTGCTAAAAAAAATCAATGCTAATTGTTAGGGAATAGAATAGAGTCTTTAATTCTTGATAGAATTACATTAACATTGACATTTCTGCATAAAATGTGCAGATGTGTAACAGGCTGTGGGAATTTTGATTCCGGTTCCAATTTTGGTAAATTTCCTGAAAATGTCAAAGACCAATAATTTTTGAAAATTTTGCATCCAATTACAAATTTTAACAATGTTTTAGTATCGAACATAATTTTAAACACTAAAGAATTAAATAACATGGTTCCAAGTTTGGTAAATTTCCTGAAACTCTCCAAGACCAGCTATATTTAGAAATTCATCTTACCAACAATGCGTTTTTAATAAATTGGAATCAAACAAACATTTTTAATAATAAAATTGCAAAAAACTTTGATTCCAATTTTGTTTACATTCCTGGAACTCTCAAAGACCAGTTATTTTTTGGAATTCTACCTAGCAACCATAACCTTTTCAATTCCTTACAGTTATAATGATTATTTGCAAAAGTCAAATTTCAAAAATCTTTGATTCTAATTTTGGTAAATTTCCTGAAACTCTCAAAGACCAGTTATTTTTTGGAATTCTACTTAGCAACCATATCTTTTTCAATTAATTACAGTATGAATAATTATTTTCAATAGTGAAATTTCCAAAATCCCGGATTGCAGTTTTGGTAAATTTCATGAAACTCTGAAAGACCAGTTATTTTTTGGAATTTTACTTAGCAACCATGTTTTTTTAAATATATTTCATTGATAATAGTCATTGTACAAAAATATTTTATTCCAATTTGGGTATGAAAGTTTCAGAGACCAGTTTTTTCTTGAAATTCTACCTAGCAACCACATCTAAATATAGGCTAAATTACGACAATGTACTGAGCGGGCGAGACATTAGGTTCCGTGGAACCTTTACAATTTTTTTTCAAAAGAACATTGAGATCATCTTATGTTAGGACTACTGAAGCAAATTGAACCAAATTTTACAGGAATGATGTTTTGGGTCCTTAACAAAGAAAAATGATAAACAAAGTAATGTTGCATATTAGCCAAATACGACATTGATAAATAACTAAAAGAGTAAAATAAGCCACTCAGAGGGTTATAAGAAAAGAATAAAACCAGGATAAAAGTTTGGACTTATAAAATCTAAAAATATGGAATTGAAATGAAATACATAAGTTTAATACATGAATATTGATTAAGAAGTGAACAGTGTTCAATATGCTCAATGGGCTTGAGTAATTTTAATGAAAATTTTTTATCTAGAATATCAGCAAAGAAATTATATGCATTAGGAATGAAAGCCTTTTTTAAAAAAAAGCTAGGAAATACTAGGTAGAAATAGTTTTTTTTTATTCTAATGTGAAACTTGTACAAGTGGACTGTTTGATATTTAACAAACTATATTTATGGTTATCTTTGNTTTTATCGAAAAATCCCAACAAAGAAATATAATAAAACATGATCAGACTTTAAAAACAGTTCAAGATATTGGAGGTGTTGGACGTACGAAAGTTTGAGAAACTGAAGATCAACTGTATAACTTACATTGTTACCTTGATTGTGGCAACTGAAAACCAGGTGAGCGATACAGGCTCCTGGGAGCCTCTGGTTTTTCACTTTGATTTCAAAAGATACATTATGTTTGTACTTTTTAGTATGGTACCAGACATATTATTGATGAAATGCTGAAACATGGACATAAAATTGAATTGCTGTATATGTGTGGTGGTTTGAGGAAAAATAATTTGTATGTGAAAACACATGTGGATGTCACAGGTAAAAATAATCTGTATGATAAAACACATGTGGATGTCACAGGTAAAAATAATCTGTATGATAAAACACATGTGGATGTCACAGGTAAAATGTTAAAACACATGTGGATGTCACAGGTAAAAATGTTAAAACACATTTTGATGTCACAGGTAATAATGTTTAAACACATGTGGATGTCATGGGTAAAAATGTTAAAACACAAGTGGATGACACAGATAAAAATGTTAAAACACATGTTGTTGTCACAGGTAAAAATAAGCTGTATTTTAAAACACACTTAGATGTCACAGGTAAAATATTAAAAAAAAACATGTGGATATCAAAGGTTAAAATGTTAAAACACATGTGGATGTCTCAGGTAAAAATGTTAAAACACATGTGGATGTCACAGATAAAAATAATCTGTTAGTTAAAACACATTTAAATGTCACAGGTAAAGTATTAAAAAAAACATGTGGATATCACAGGTAAAAATGTTAAAACACATGTGGATGTCACAGGTTAAAATAATTTGTATGATAAAACACATGTGGATGTCACAGGTAAAAATGTTAAGGGAGTACGAGCTTCAGATTTCAGTAGCATTCTATATCCTCGGGTTTTATCCATTCAAACAGTGCTAAAAATTTTTGCACATGGATCACATTGTCTTGGTCATAAGTCACTTTAAAATACATAAAATAGACTGTGTATAAAATTTAATCAACTTCCAATTATAATTTCATATATCTAAAGGCCTATAAACATCTTATGCAAATTGAAGGAAAACTCTAGAGAGATCTGTTTCCCGCCAAAATTTTGACGTCTTATATNGTGCTCTTCAAGACAAAAGGTCAGAATTTTAATTCTAATTACAAAATTTTTGAGACTCGTACTCCCTTAAAACACATATGGATGTCACAGGTAAAAATGTTAAAACACATGTGGATGTCACAGTTAAAAATGTTAAACACATGTGGATGTCACAGGTAAAAATAACCTGTATTTTAAAACACATGTGGATGTTAAGTGTCACTTTAAACATAACCAGAGAAGCATATCAGAACTTATCAGATATAGCTTATCATTTCAACACATTCTTTACTGCAGTTGCATCTACTCTGTACGACAAATTACCAACTGCTCCCAAATTATTGGATTTAATTCCCTCTTATTTAAACGTTTTATCAAAAGTCACAACACATAATATTCAAAATATGTTTATAACTTAAAAATCTAAACTCCTACAAGAGCACCAGAATAATATTCCAGCTAGATTCATTAAAAGTGCTTAAGTCTTAGCAAAACTGATAACATATCTAATAAACCTATCTATTTCAACAGGTAGAGTGCCAATCGAGTCAACCCCTTTGTATCAAAACAATAATTAGAAAGAAGTATGAAATTATCGCCCATCAGGTACTTTCCCAAATTCTTTAAAAATCCATCTAGATACAGCTGGAAAAACATCATGTTCAAAAATGATTTGCTGTATTGATTCTAGTCCGGTTTTAGATCTTACTCAACCAATACTTGTCTCATCCATCCATTAGAACATATAAAATTGCAAACACCAAATGGACTACATGTATAATTACTGGAATGGTCATGATATATCTTTAAAAAGTTTTTGATACTGATGACCATCATATATTGTGTGAAAAACAGAAAGGCAATTGTGATTAGTGGTACCAAATGGTTCTAATCTCTTCTAATAACTATTAAAGTAGATTGTAATAATCAAATCATAAATCTCAACTTAAAATATCTTGGCCAAGATATTAGTCAAAATTTATCTTAAGATAGCACTGTGAATTATGTAATCAAAATATAATAATAATAATAATAATAATAATAATAATAAATGCTTTATTCTAGAAGGTAACACATTTAGTTACAAAACTAATCTTCCCTGAGACCCTCAATATTAATACATTATAGATACATTTTATACATAAATGTAAACATAGAAAAAACATACAAAACATTAACATAATTAAAACACAATTTTTACAAACATCTATTTGTGGTATATCATCATGATCAAAAGTCTTTTGTAAAAAATATTTCTTATCATTTTCCTTAAAAGAGTTTGTCCATGGAGAGTTTCTAATGGATTTTGGTAACTCATTCCATAACACTGATCCTGAATAAGTAAAGGACTTTTTGAAAAGCTCAGACTTGGGTTTTGGAACTTTTAAATTTCCATTCACAACATTCCTGAGAGAATAAGGGTTCTCATCAGCAATTAATTGGAATTTATGGACTAAATATGAAGGTGCTTCATTTTTTAGGCTTTTATACACTAATAGGTACTTATGATATTTAATTTTGTCTTGAACTTTCATCCATCCAAGTGTTTTGAATATGGGCTCAGAAGGTGATAATGGATCTGCATCCAATATCAATCTCGCTGCCCTTTTTTGTAATTTAAGAATTCGCTTTAAATCTGCATTACTACAGTTTCCCCAAGAAACACAACAAAAATCAATAAGTGGCAATATATAACAATTATAAAAAAGCTTTCTAGATTCTAGATTTAAGAATTTTTTAATTTTGGAAAGGAGGTACACTCGAGATGAAATTTTAGAGAAAATTTGATCTACATGACCTGTCCAGCACAAATTTGGATCAACCTTGACCCCAAGTATTTTTTCATTCATTGAACGATGTATAGCTCCATCATTAACCTTTAGGGAGATTTTACTATCAAATGAAGATATCTTTTGTCTTGTACCAATTATCATACATTTTGTTTTTTCACAATTTATAAACATACCATTACCAGAACACCATTTTTCAACTTGAAGTAAGTCACATTGTGCTTTATCCAAAATCTGGTTTAGTGTTTCACCCGAAATATGTATTGTCGAGTCATCTGCATATATATCTGTGTAACGATCTTTGATATATAATGGTAAATCATTTATATACAGAATGAACAATAGCGGACCGAGTATTGACCCTTTAGGAACACCATATTTGATAAAAGATTGATCAGATTTAACATTTCCAATCTGTACCTGTTTGGTCCTTTCATTTAAATAAGGAGTGCAAAATAGATTTTGAGTATTTTGCATAGAATATTATGGTCCACAACATCAAAAGCTTTCCTAAGATCAAGCAGAATAGCAACATTAATATTTTCATCATTCATTTCCTGCAACCATTTATCAATTAAATTAGTAAGAGCCGTTTGACATGAATGCATGGGTCTGAACCAGATTGTGCTGGATGCAGTAAGTTGAACTTTGATAAATATTCATATATGTTTTTGGCAACATGCTTTTCAATTAACTTAGATATGGTTGGTAGGACAGAGATGGGTCTATAATTTATCTCCAGCTTTAAATGCTGGTAAAACATTTACATTTTTTAGATCAAATGGAAAGATTCCACTATCAATAATGTGATTAAAAATGTATGTTAACGATGATACAATAAAAGGGGCACGGATTTTTAAAATTTTGGGGCTTATATTATCAGTACCAATAGATTTACTAGTATCAAGTTTTAAAATATCTTGATAAAGTTCATTCATTTTTAGCTCGCCGGGACGAATGTCCGGAGAGCTATTGTCATCACCCCAGCGTCGGCGTCAGCAAAACTTAACCTGGCTTGTGGAATGGAGACCTGAAGAACTAGGATGTTGATATTTGGTATGTGGCATCCTTGTGATGAGAGCTTTCTTTTGGTACCATACTTGTAGACATTTTGACCTTGACCTTGCCCTTAGGGCAATTTTTAAAAACTTTAACCTTGCCTCTAGAAGGTAGGCTTTTAGTGGTAGGGAGTTCATATTTGCTATGTAACTTCCTTATCAGAAGAGCTTTCTAAAGGTACCATATTTGTAGACATTTTGACCTTGACCTTGCCCTTAGGGCAATTTTTAAAAACTTTAACCTTGCCTCTAGAAGGTAGGCTTTTAGTGGTAGGGAGTTCATATTTGGTATGTAACTTCCTTACCAGGAGAGCTTTCTAAAGGTACCATATTTGTAGACATTTTGACCTTGACCTTGCCCTGAAGGCAATTTTTTAAAAACTTTAACTTCACTTCTAGAATTAAGTTGCTTAGTGGTAGGGTGTTCATATTTGGTATGTGACGTTCTTTTGATGAGAGCTTTCTAATGGTACCATATTTGTAGACATTTTGACCTTGACCTTGCCCTGAGGGCAATTTTTTAAAAACTTTTAACTTTGCTTCTAGAATTAAGTTGTTTAGTGATAGGGTGTTTAAAATTTGATATGTAACTTTCTTGTGAAGAAAGCTTTTTATTACTTTCGAATTTATTGTGCATTGAAGTTACTGGAATCCCCGGCGAGCTATGTTGTCTTCTGACAACTCTTGTTATGGATGGAATTGTAAATGTATTACTAGCTGGTAATCTTTTCTGAACAAAATTTGACAATGGGTCAGATTCGAGGTTAGAACTTAATACAGTAAATTCAAGACTAAAGTTTATGTGTACAGAGACAAATTGCCTGTCAAAAGATTCCAGAAAAACTTTTTAATGGGACCAATCCGATTTCATTTCGATTATTCTTTCTCTTCTTGGACATTTCCAAGTGTCCTCATGGGGTCCTAGGTTTCAAATAATCATTAAATTTTTGCCATGGTAATCAAATAATCATTAAATGTTTACCTTGGTAATCAATTAAATTTTGGCTTAGTAATAAAAAAAATATATGTAAATGCAAGCTAATAATAAAATAATCATTAAATAAATGCCCTTGTAATCAAATAATCATTTAAAAAAATGCCCTGATAATCAGGTAATCAAGTAACCCATGACAGGTCTCATTTACCTGTCTCACAAAAAATGAAAAAATCACTTCAAATTGCTCAAAATATGTGACTTAAGAAATAGTTCATGCACGGCGGTGGTTTGTTGGAGATTTACACAGGGGTGCCCATTATTTTTGTAAATATTTTAACCAGAGGGGTAGCACAGCATAGTGAGGGGTAAAATTAATGAAAATGATGGGCAGCCATATGTCAATCTTCAACAAACGACTGAAATCTGAACTGAATTATTTGGATTCTAATATGAAATTTAGTGACCGAGGCGGACCTATGGCGTAAAATGTAACAACAGCCATGACATAAGTTTTACTGACATATTTGTGCTCAAAACATATGATGACATATTTTATTTCAGTGATAAGACATCAATCATTATGTTATTGGATATTTTTTTTTCTAAACTGTTCCAGATGTAATTAATTGGAAAAAAAGAAGGGAAACGGAGAATGTGTCAAAGAGACAACGACCCAAAGGAGAGTAATAACAACTCAAAGCCACCATAAGATCTTCAATGAACGGTGAGGAAAACCCACACCCAACGGCAGGTCGGAGTCGGCCCCTAAATAAAGAGAAATCAAGTTCACCGAAATAAAGATCATCCTAGACTCCTATAGACATAAAACAAACTAACTAGAAAACAGACAGGAATTGTTCTTATGACAGGGGAGTTCTGTATTGCCACACTTATTTATAATTGTGCTAATTTGTTTTACATATTTTCAATTTGCACTTGTAATTATGATATCAATCCAAAACAAATTTTATCTGTTACCTTTTAACAAGGTGTATGTATGGTACTAATTTTTGATATTCCAGGAATCCCTGCCATTTTACCAGATGAGACAGAGTCTGTTTTACTTGGTGCAGCAATGTTAGGAGCCAGTGCATCCAAAAACTTTACAAATATTCAGGTCAGTTGTTTTTATAATAATGCTATTGTTGATCATATTTTTTGTTGTTTTATTCCACATTCACAAATTTTCTAGCTGAAGAAAAGGCACCCCTAACAGTATGCTTAATTATAGGGAAACTTGTAAGAAAATCACTGAGTATTATTAGCTGAACTCCTTTGTTGAAAGATGAACTGAAGCATTTCAGCCAAACAATACCTATTGTATAAGTGTGAATCTGATCTGGGGCATTCTAATGTCAATTAAATTACCTAACAGAAAAAAAATCCTTCCTTGGTCCAGAATTTTTTACAACTAATTCTTTTGTCATTTAATGCTTCAGTTGATCTTTCAACAAAGGCAGAGCTGGCAACCCTCCCAATTTTGGCGGGATCCTACTGATTTTCAGTCCTGATTCCCGCCCTTCAAAAGTTGTACCGTTTCCTCCCGAATTTCGTTTCCCGGGAAAATCCTATAAATTCTTTCATTTCACTTTTCCTCTACCGGATCTAGAACATGTGTATCCTTCACTGTAAATGCATGTAATAACTTTGTGTTTTGATGGTCGTTCCAGTGGGAGGATATGTGTATATGTAAAAGCTTTAGAAAGGAGATGCTGAAGACCGCAACCGTAGCAGTGCTAATTCGAAAGCCAAAATGGGGAATGGCTTACCAAATAGTTTATAAACCATCTTATTCGTTTGATTCTGATGCTTGGAAACGTCATTTAACAGTTTAAAGGGTCATTCTTTAAGAAATACAGACAGGCATCGTAATTATCTTACAATTTTAGGAGCCTCCCTCTAAAATGTTGAAAACTCCTGAAAATGTTTTCTATTTCTCCCATTCATTATAAAATGGGGTTGGCAGCTCTGCAAAGGAGATATTTTGGTACATCAGCTAATAATACTCTGGGTTTTTCCTACCGGTTTCGCTATGATTTAAGGATGTAGTAAGGTGAAATTTTATAAATCTACGATTTTAAATTGATACCCTAAATGGAAAGATCATTGTTAAAGGAATAAAGTAAGCTAAAAATATTGATAGGTTATGGGCCTTGTTTTCAAGATATTTCACATTTTAAAAAATGGCGGGAAAGGCTCTCTTGGACTTTTACCTTAGTATAGCATGGACACAATATTAATTTGTTTCACATGGAAGGAAAATCTACAGTCTAATAAAATCTTGTTTACTGACTTAAAATGAGTTTCTGAAGACTTTGATGACTAGAAAATTGGGAGTAATGGGGCAAAATATTTTACATAGTAATATTGGATAAAATCAGAGAAATCCAAATGACTTTCACAACTTGCAAAAACCTCACCTTACTACATCCTTAAACAAAATTTTATTCTGTACAAGACAAACAGGATTTGGTAGTGGACAAAGCCTTATGAGCCCTCATCAAAGAATCTGAAACCTTTATAGTATATTTTGACATACATTGAATTGTTGCTGGATTTCTTGCATTACATTCTAAGGGAAGTTCTCCAATATAACTTATCATACAAAACTTCTTAGTTATTGACTTATTAGTTAACAAAAGCCTTTTTTGTATTTACAGGAAGTTGTAAATAAAATGGGAGGGAAAGGAAAACTAATAAAGCCAGAAATACAGGAAAGAAGGTATGTAGGGCCAGTTTTTTTATTAATTGGTTTACAGGAAAATTTTTCAAAAATTGGGTAGGAAGGACGAAATAAAAATAAAAATAAAACTGCTGAAAAGCTCCAGTCGACAAAAAAATAAAAATAAATGATAAATCATCGAAATATTTTTTATTTTTGAATTTCTGAACAAATTGCAGTTTAAATGTAACATTTACCATTTTATAAGCTACATTGCATTTACATGTATATCAATTTGTTTTTGTTCATTTATTCCTGAAAACTTGTATGACAACTCCAATTTGGAGTGTCATCAGTTTCAACTGTATACAAGTACCATTGTCAACAGTAAGTAAACAACAAGAGCATATACAATGTACGTGATCAAAGGCCTGGATTAAATGCGTTAAAAGTAAGTCCGAGAATTTGAGAATGCTGAAAGAGATATGGAATAACTTTGTATATCATAATTAAGTGACATGATATTAAGAAACTTTTGTTAAAGAGGTTTTGAAATCTAAATTTAACCCACTCTTTAGCTCACCTTGCCAAAGGCCATGTGAGCTTTTGCCATCACTCGGCGTCCGTCGTCCGTCCGTCCTTTAACTTTTATTCAAAAATCTTCTTCTCTGAAACTACTGGGCCAATACTAACCAAACTTGGCCTGAATCATCAAGTTTGTGATTTTTATGTCCGTAGACCAAACAACATGGCCGCTGTTACTAAAAATAGAACATGGGGGTAAATTGCTTTTTTTGCAAATTACTCGAAAACCGTTACAGATATCAAAAATCTGACAGGAGTAAAATGATCAGCATGATGAGATCTACCAACTGTGCAATTTTGAAGAAAATCTGAAAACCCGTCTGGGAGTTATAGCCCTTTTTCCGTGAAATTTTCAAAATTTTTGCATTTTTAATTTTTATTTAAAAAACTGTAACAGATAGAGGTCAAGTGTAAATTGCAAAAATGTTCAGCATATCAAGATCTACCCACCCTGAAATTTTGAAGAAAATCCATAATCCCTTGTAGGAGTTATTGCCCTTTTTTCACTGAATTTTTTTATTTTTTGTATTTTTCATCTATTATTTCCATAACTATAGAAGATGAAGGTTAAGTGTAAATTGATGAAATGTTTGCCATGCTGTGGCGACTTCAAAACTGATGTTGAAAATTGTTCCTTGACCGCCATTTTCAAAATGGCCGCCAAAAAAGGCGGGAAAATTCAACATTGTCCGATTTCAATGAAATTTGGTTTCCAAATAGATCTTGATGTTGCGAGTTCAAAACCGGTGTTGAAAATTGTTCCTTGACGGCCATTTTCAAAATGGCCGCCAAAAAAGGCGGGAAATTCAACATTGTCCGATTTCAATGAAATTTGGTTTCCATGTAGATATTGATGTTGCGACTTCAAAACCGATGTTGAAAATTATTCGTTGACCGCCATTTTCTAAATGGCCGCCAAAAAAGGCGGGAAAATTCAACATCGTCCGATTTCAAAGAAATTTGATTTCCAAATAGATATTGATGTTGCGACTTCAAAGCCAAGGTTTAAAATTGTTTGTTGACTGCCATTTACAAAATGACGTCTCGACTTCAAAACTGGTGTCAAAAGTGGTCCTTAGCAAGAACATTTTTTATCAAAAAGCCCAACAAAGAAATATAATAAAACATGATCAGACTTTAAAAACAGTTCAAGATTTTGGTGGTGTTCGACCTACGAAAGTTTGTGAAACTGAAGATCAACTGTATAACTTACATTGTTACCTTGATTGTGGCAACTGAAAGCCAGGTGAGCGATACAGGCTCCTGGGAGCCTCTGGTTTAATATACCAGTAGCAAATCAGTCATTGCAGTGTTTGCCTCTTGAAAGTTTTTGATTTAACATTTCCCTTTTATTGCAACAGTCACTAACATTTTCATTAGCACCATGCCATTAATTGAATTTAATCCTGATATGATTTGATCAATGGCAAAATATTAAAAAAAGACAAATTTTTGTTGTTCATAGTTTGAAATTATTGTTACCATGCTTTCTGGTAAATTAATGTTTTCTCATAGATCTTTCAACATGCAGTTTTATCATTCTCTCAAGGATACCTTCACAAAAGCAACTTTGGGATAATCTACAAAATCATTGGCATCAACTTAGAATACAAATAAAATGTTCACGATTTTGTCTTTACATTGACAGACTAATATTATACCTTGTCACCGAGACATATATGCATCGCCGTCAGGAAGTGGTCTGAAGTATTTTGTTCAGATGATGATACGTGTGACACTGCTTCCAAAAACACAACAACAAGGACGATTTGAAACGCCCAAATTTGTTGTACATCTTTGAAAGCAGTCCACTTCTCGATGGTTTTATCATGTATCCATCACGGAGAACAGCCGGCAACAGGTCACCGACTATTTTCAACTTTTAAAACAGAAACGGTTATTGACTCTAAGTTGTTAATCTGTTACCGGACTTTCTTCTCATGCTCTGCTTATTAAGAGTTTGTTACCATTCCATTTGACATGAATGTCAAGAAACTTCGCCCAATAAAAAGTATTAGACTGATTCTTTAACCTTGGCACGAGGAGGCAGGGAATCAGTCTAAAAAGGAACTTCCGGTTTTCATATTTGGTTTGGGTGCATCAAATTCCGACCAGAGATCGTTTTGTATTTTGTCATCATCTCTGTGCCCAATAAATATAATCTTTATAATACAGATGATTATATTATTTTTTGGATTCATTTTGGGTGGGAGTCGGACGGAAAAAATAAAAATAAAAGACCATTTTGAAATTTTATTTTTATTTTGAAAACAGCAAAATTAGGGTCGGCGGTCCCGTAAACCAACTAATAAAAAAAAAACTCTGGCCTAAGAAGTTATAAATATGTGTAGAATGCCCACATAACAGGATTAAAATTTACAACAGGGACCCTTTCCATTACTTACAAATCTAATACTATCACTTGTTGAAAATGATATTTACAGGTTTCATTATGAGAACAAATTTAATCAACTAGAGTTTTGTAATTTCAAATGTAAAAAACAAGCCAGTGTATGATGTACCATTACCTAACATTGACAAATGAAATTCTTGTAAAAGCAACATCTCTTATTCATATCTAACTCCAGTGTCAAAGTCTTGTTGTTTACCTCAAATTAATGAATATGTAATAAGGGTTTATCATAAGAGAATACACATTTAATTCAACTAGGATAATAGAAGAACTAGCAGTTTGAACTAGTACAAAGGACATAACATGAAGCAATAGCATTATTTCAATCTAGGTATTTTATTTATTGTGAAAGTACTATTGTTCGTGGGGTTCCAATTTATGTGGATTTTGTGGTTCGCTATGACCACTAAATTAAGTTTCCAACGAGCTAAGAATTCGAAACCACAAATTTTAGTACCCAAGAACTGGTGATATTTATGAAAAACACCGAAAATTGATGTCCACAAATAAAAGTACTTCCACAGAATATATTTAAAATGCGTAGATAGAGAAACAACATCGCTGCCACAGGATTTAAAGATAAAATATACCACCAAACATATATCAAACACTAAAGGAAAATTTCAAAGATTGAATGTCTGCAAGCATAGTGATACAGGAATATCAAACTGAGACAACAGAAATCATCTAAGAACTACACAAAAACCAAAAGTGATCTAAGGTGTCCCAGAAAGATTATTTTTTTAGGAGTGCTTGTAACTTTCATTATGAAAACACATTTGGCAAATTCATAAGTAATATATCCATTATTTTACTGCAGGTATCATGATAGAAAGTATAAAGTTTTCCTTAAAATGGTGGAACATCAAAAAGAATATTCTGCTATAATGAACGAATGAGTGAAGGTTGAATGGAAATTTCAGTACAATATTGTGAAGTAAGCAGGTCTTCCTTATGATTGGTTGGGACAAGGTTATATTATTCAGGAAGTTGTTACAATGAAATATGTATCTGTGATGAGTTGATGCCAAGAGTTTTAAATGACAATGATTGGGTCTTTGTGCAATATATTCAGAATAATAAATACATTTATAAACCTTGGTAGTTTTGATCATTTGAAAAATCATAAGTACACTACAAGAAATGTATATTATTTTGCTTGATTTTACTAAGTTTTCATCTCTTTATGAACAAATATGTTTTAAGGGTGATGCTATAAACATATATATTGTCCTTGGATAAACCTTTAAGGTTATAGGAGGAATAATAAGACAACCAGGTTTAAAAGTGGTTTCCATGGGTTTGACAATGGTATCCGAGAATTGACAGTCATTTGTGATAATAATTTCGAAGTCAAATGACATACAGTTTAATAGTCATTCCCGAGAGAATTGATGTTCAGATTTTATAATGGGTTATTGAGAGTCATTGTTAGTATTGGTTTAAGGAGAAAATTTGTGATATGTGGTCATCGAAACTAACAATGTGGGGAGATATAGATTAAGCTTTGATGTTCCTTCCCTTACAATTAATTGAGAACTCACAGCCTGCTTACAGACCTATTAGCCCCATCTGATCCATCATAGTAGTTTAAAGCCAAGTCATATAGTAACAAGAGGCTCTCAAGTGCCTGTATCTCTCACCTGGTCCACGGCTGACGGACATCTTGGATACAGCACAGACCTGAAAAACAAGTTTTTTGCAAGGGGCAACCTAAAGACTTTTGGCCGTGTTTGGTTCCAATTGGCCTAGTAGTTTCAGAGGAGAAGATCTTTGAATGTGTTTTCCCATAGGGTCCAATGTTAAAACTATGATCCCCGCTGGGGGCCATCTTGGATAAAGCCAGGATCTGAAAAACAACTTTTTTGCAGGGACACTCTAAGGACTATTGTGGCAAAGTTTGGTTTTAATTGGCCCAGTAGTTTCAGAGGAGAAAATCTTTGAATGTGTTTTCCCATAGGGTCTAATGTTAAAACTATGATCCCCGCTGGTGGCCATCTTGGATATAGGGCGGATCTGAAAAACAACTTTTTTGCAGGGGACTATCTAAGGACTATTGTGGTCAAGTTTGGTTTCAATTGGCCGAGTAGTTTCAGAGGAGAGGATCTTTGAAAATGTGTTCCACTAGGGTCCAATGTTAAAACTATGATCCCTGCTGGCAGCCATCTTGGATATAGCACAGATCTGAAAAAAAAAATGCAGGGGACCATCTAAGGACTATTGTGGCCAAGTTTGGTTTTAAGTAGCCTAGCAGTATCAGAGGAGATCTTTGAAAGTGTAATCCCAAAGGGTCCAATTTTAAAACTAAAACTATGATCCCCGCCAGCAGCCATCTTGGATATAGCACGGATCTGAAAAGCATTTTTTTGCAGGGGACCATCTAAGGACTATTGTGGCCAAGTTTGCTTTTAATTGGCCTAGTAGTTTCAGAGGAGAAGATCTTTGAAAGTGTTTTCCCATAGGGTCCAGTGTTAAAACTATGATCCCCACTGGCGGCCATCTTTGATAAAGAGCGGATCTGAAAAACAACTTTTTTGCAGGGGACCATCTAAGGACTATTGTGGCCAAATTGGTTTTAATTGGCCTAGTAGTTTCAGAGGAGAAGATCTTTGAAAGTGTTTTCCCATAGGGTCCAATGTTAAAACTATGATCCCCGCTGGTGGCCATCTTGGATATAGCGCGGATCTGAAAAACAACTTTTTTGCAAGGGACCATCTAAGGACTATTGTGGCCAAGTTTGGTTTCAATTGGCCCAGTAGTTTCAGAGAAGAAGATCTTTGAATGAAAAGTTTACGCCCGACGGACGAAAAGTGATGGCAAAACCTCACCCTGGCTATAGCCAGGAGAACTAATAAACCATATCAAAGCGCTAGCATCAGGATTTACCAGAACACTTTTCAACACATCACAGTATCTAACACATCATGTCACAGACCCTAAAACGTCATTGAGTACATTCTTGGTCACATAGGGCAGACACGTTTGTGACATAGGGCAGACAAACAACAACTGTTGAATCTAAATATGGTCTTTTTGCCCACCAAATAGTAGTTTTTCAAAATAGGCCTTTACGTATGTGTTCATATTATATTTGTCGATTTTGGAATGCAAAACAGCTTATAATGACGCATCGTTCATTTTCAGCATGCATGTTTATCTGTTGTAATTGCATTCTGAATTTGAGTTTACAACTTTGGTTCCCTTAAGATAACATATACAATATTGTAATGTAAACTGGGAACAAATATCGAAATCCAGCTTTGTTTAAAACTAGAACTCCATGCACAGAAATGAAATCTGTTACACAAACTCTGTATCTGACATATTTTGCCCCTTTCAAGGATGACTTTAGACATTTCCAGGTATCTCAAGTATTAAGGTTTGTATGGCTGACTTTTTTTGACCGCTAGCACCAGCTGATCATTGGAGTAGGTTAACAATGATGACTTTAGACAATTCCAGGTATCCAAGTATTTAGGTTTGTATGGCTGACTTTTTTTGACTGGTAGCACCAGCTGATCATTGGAGTAGGTTAACAATGATGATTTTAGACAATTCCAGGTATCCAAGTATTTAGGTTTGTATGGCTGACTTCTTTTGACTGGTAGCACCAGCTGATCATTGGAGTAGGTTAACAATGATGATTTTAGACAATTCCAGGTATCCAAGTATTTAGGTTTGTATGGCTGACTTTTTTTGACTGCTAGCACATGCTGATCATTGGAGCAGATTAACAATGATGACTTTAGACAATTCCAGGTATCCAAGTTTTTAGGTTTGTATGGCTGACTTTTTAGCTCACCTGACCCGAAGGGTCAGTGTGAGCTATTGCCATCACTTGGCGTCCGTCGTCCGTTAAACTTTTCACATATTCATCTTCTCCTCTGAAACTACTGAAGCAAATTCAACCAAACTTTACAGGAATGATGTATGGAAGGTCCTTTACAAAGATTGCTTATTTCCTTGCGATCAGATGAAAAACATGGCCCCCACCTCAGAACTTAGGTTTAACATTGGACCCTATGGGAAAATTCACATTTTCTTCTTCTGCTCTGAAACCGCAGAAGCAATTTCAACCAAACTTTACAAGAATGATGAACTGAAGGTCCTAAACAAAGATTGCTGATTTCATTTGGATCCAATAAAAAACATGGCCGCCAGCACAGAACATAGTTTATTTTGGCCCTATGGGAAATTCACATAAAAAACATGGCCATCATGCAGAACATCGAAAACCCTGCTTCAGCATTTTGTCAGATGAGCGATACAGGCTCAGAGTCTGAGCCTCTAGTTTTGACTGCTAGCACCAGCTGATCATTGGAGTAGGTTAACAATGATGACTTTAGACATTTCCAGGTATCTCAAGTATTAAGGTTTGTATGGCTGACTTCTTTTGACTGGTAGCACCAGCTGATCATTGGAGTAGGTTAACAATGATGATTTTAGACAATTCCAGGTATCCAAGTATTTAGGTTTGTATGGCTGACTTTTTTTGACTGCTAGCACCAGCTGATCATTGGAGTAGGTTAACAATGATGATTTTAGACAATTCCAGGTATCCAAGTATTTAGGTTTGTATGGCTGACTTCTTTTGACTGGTAGCACCAGCTGATCATTGTAGTAGGTTAACAATGATGACTTTAGACAATTCCAGGTATCCAAGTATTTAGGTTTGTATGGCTGGCTTCTTTTGACTGGTAGCACCAGCTGAACATTGGAGTAGGTTAACAATGAAAGGATATGGAGTAAATGCACATGATGTCATTTCATTGAGCATGCTGCCATGATTGATACAATAAAGGGCTACACCGAGCGCAGCATGATACGACCGCAGCATATTGACCACTAAAATTTAAGCAAGTGTAAATGAAAGTAAATGTGGACACAATAACTATATGTACACAATAAGGAGCTTGACACAGTAATTAGCTGGACACAAACTAGGCAATATAAAAATTAACCCTTTTGACCCCTTATAGCTCTGAAATTGTGTAAGTTGCCGGTATACTAAATCTGTTGACATACTACTGACAGCTTACATCAAGAGGAAGCTAAAGAAAAAAATCCCATAGAAATTCTATTAACAAGAATTGTCAGAAGACAACATAGCTTGCCAGGGATTCCAGTAACCTCAATGCACAATAAATTCAAAAGTAATAGAAAGCTTTCTTCACAAGAAAGTCACATATCAAATATAAACACCCTATCATTAAACAACTTAATTCTAGAAGCAAAGTTAAAGTTTTTAAAAAATTGCCCTCAGGCCAAGGTCAAGGTCAAAATGTCTACAAATATGGTACCATTAGAAAGCTCTCATTAAAAGAACGTCACATACCAAATATGAACACCCTACCACTAAACAACTTAATTCTATAAGCAAATTTAAGTTTTTATATGACCGCAAAAATTTTGCGGTCTTATAATGTAGGCATATCAGTAAAGAATCAGGTTAGATAACTCTCCGTACAAAAATCTGTGACCATTTGTTTGAATTGATATTTTATTGTGAAATAATTTAATTAAATGTTTAATATAGGTAATTTATTTAATTTGGGAATGTAAACATTCTTTCCACACAATGTTTGTTTATTTAATATTTGGATATAAAAAATGCCAGATTTTTTAAAATTTTATATGATAGTAATTTGCTATAAAACCGCATTTTCAGTATATTAACTTCGGAACCCACTAAAACCCATCTAGCATATGGAAGATTTATACTTCACATATCTGCAGTTCAAATTTCATTACAATCGGACGTATGGAATTTTTTGGCTTTACTGTTAAAAACGTAAATATTTGTAGTTTTTGCGCATGGTCTTTTGGTTTTGATTGGAGTAATGTTCCTTTGGCCACAAATTTTTATAGTTTTTCCCACTTTGAATGTGCTGCCATCTGGCGTTAATTGATATACCTATATAATGGTATGGTGTTGGCGTCATCGGCGTCGTCCGCTTCGTCGGCGTCTGTGGACAGCATAACTTTGCTTCTAGTGGACGGATCATTATGAAATTTTAGTATGATGTATCTTGGCACACGC
>MJUU01062433.1:53454-78870 GCA_002080025.1 Modiolus philippinarum
GCCAATAAAGGGCAATAACTCCTATACGGGTATTTGGATTTTCTTCAAAGTTTACATGTTGGTAGATCTTGATATGCTGAACATTTTTGCATTTCAAACTTCACCTCTATCCCGAACTGTTTTTGAAATATAAGAAAAGATGTATAAAATCACGATAAATTTGACCAATAAAGGGCAAAAACTCCTATCAGGGTATTCAGATTTTCTTCAAAATTTTTATGTAGGTAGATCTTGATATGCTGAACATTTTTGCAATTTAGACTTAACCTCTATCTGTTATAGTTTTTGAAATAAAAAATAAAAACCATAAAAATTTTGAAAATTTCACGGAAAAAGGTCAATAACTCTAAAATGGGTCATCAGATTTTCTTCAAAATTGCAGGGCAGGTAGATCTTGTCATTCTAATCATTTTTACTCCTGTCAGATTTTTGATATCTGCTACGGTTTTTGAGTTATTTGCCAAAACCAGCAATCTACCCCTATGTTCTATTTTTAGTAACAGCGGCCATGTTATTTGGTCCTCAGACTAACCGAACACATTTTTTAAACTACATACCCTGGTGATGATCCAGGCCAAGTTTGGTTTCATTTGGCCCAGTAGTTTCAGAGGAGAAGATTTTTGAAGAAAAGTTTACGACGGACGGACGGACGGACGGACGGACGGACGACGGACGACGGATGCCAAGTGATGGCAAAAGCTCACCCTGGCTATAGCCAGGTGAGCTAATAAAAGCAAATTTTTATATTTAATACCTAGAACTGACCCTGAGTAGGGGGTAGGTCAATTTCCCATGGGGGGTAGGTCAATTTCCAATGGGGAGTAGGTCAAAATACCATGGCTTGTTGAAATATGATTTACAACCTGCAGAACAGTCTAAATGTATACAAAACTGTGCCAGTGTGATAATTCATACAAAATAAAGGCATATTTTTATAATTATACCAAGAACTGACCTTGGGTAGTGGGTAGGTCAATTTCCCATGGAGGTAGGTCAAAATACCATGGCTTGATGCAATATGATTTACAACTTGCAAAACAGTCTAAATGTATACAGAAGTGAACCAGAGTGATAATTCATACAAAATAAAGGCATATTTTTATATTTAATACCGAGAACTGGCCCTGAGTAGGGTTTAGGTCAAAATACTATGGCTTGTTGAAATATGATTTACATCCTGCAAAACAGTCTAAATGTATGTAGAAGTAAACCAGAGTGATAACTCATACAAAATAAAGGCATTTTTTATATTTAATACCGATAACTGACCCTGAGTAGGGGGTAGGTCAATTTCCTATGGGGTAAGTCAAAATACCATGGCTTGATGAAATATGATTAACAACTTGAAAAACAGTCTAAATGTATACCGAAGTGAACCAGAGTGATAATTCATACAAAATAAAGGCATATTTTTATATTTAATACAGAGAACTGACCCTGAGTAGGGGGTAGGTCAATTTCCTATGGGGGGGATATGATTTACATCCTGGAAAACAGTATAAATGTATGTAGAAGTGAAAGAGAGTGATAATTCATAGAAATTAAAGGCATTTTTTTATATTTAATACCGAGAAATGGCCCCGAGTAGGGGGTAGGTAAATTTCCCATTGGGGTAGGTCAAAATACCATGGCTTGTTGAAATATAATTTACAACTTGCAAAACAGTCTAAATGTATACAGAGGTGAACCAGAGTGATAATTCATATAAAATAAAGGCATATTTTTATATTTAATACCTAGAACTGACCCTGAGTAAGGGGTAGGTCAATTTCCAATGGGGGTAGGTCAAAATACCATTGCTTGTTGAAATATGATTTACAACTTGCAAAACAGTCTAAATGTATACAGGAGTGAACCAGAGTCATAATTCATACAAAATAAAGGAATATTTTTTATTTAATACTGAGAACTGACCCTGAGTAGGGGGTAGGTCAATTTCCCATGGGGTAAGGTCAAAATACCAGGGCTTGTTGAAATATGATTTACAACTTGTAAAACAGTCTAAATGTATACAGAGGTGAATCAGAGTGATAATTCATACAAAATAAAGGCATATTTTTATATTTGATACCTATAACTGACCCTGAGTAAGGGGTAGGTCAATTTCCCATGGGGGTAGGTCAAAATACCAGGGCTTGTTGAAATATGATTAACAAATTGCAAAACAGTCTAAATGTATGCAGAAGTGAACCAGAGTGATAATTCATACAAAATAAAGGCATATTTTTTATATTTAATACCTAGAACTGACCCTGAGTATTAGTAGTAACCCTTAGTTTTATTTGTCCTGTTAACTGTAAGCATGAATCATACAGATGATAAATTTCTATAAATATGTCACTGAAGGAGAATTATAACAAATTTTAGGCAAAAAGGAGATGTGTTTTTACTATAAATGGCCTTTGAAAATCATGTTAATTTTTAGATAAAAAATGTTACACTCCTGACACGTTTGTCACCCACAGTAAAACACCTGTAAAAATTATTTTTCATTTATTTTTCCATGGCTAAATGCATTGAAACATTACTCAAAATTGTCCATTTACAAAAGCACAGTGATCAGGTTTTGACTGTCATAAACCAAAATTGTGTTACACTCCTGACTCATGTATTATTAATTTAAATCAAAATATTTCAGCATTCGTATTTACAACAATTAGTAAGATTATTGGAAATGAAAACAAAACATTTTTCTACCTTCCAAATGAATTAATTGGTATGTAAAGGTTGATTTTATTAATTTTTCTTATTTTTTCCTTCTGCTTAGATGAAAAAGGACTATTTTTCCACAAAATCTTCTTATATATTTATCATTTAATGACATAAATACCAATTTTCACATTGAGAAATGCTACAAAGTTGATATAAATAACTACATGTTAAGAAATATTAATTATAGATTTTGTCAAATTCCTGACCAGGCGTTGCACTCCTGACATTACTTGTTGCTGACAGAACATACTTTTATTGTCATACTTTTAAAACAAACTATGAACAAAATTATATAAGATATTGTGAAGATTAGTTTTACACCATTTTGATTCAAAATATAACCAAAATGATGAAGAAAATGACAGAACTAGACATACTGGCTAAAAAGCGTGTCACACTCCAGACATACCTAAAATGGCATAGAAAAGAAAATCTCCATGTGTAGTCACATATTTGGTACTAAAAGACACAGGCTGCCGGGGGTTTTTCGGATATAATAAGGAATAATACTAAATATATCAATGCATAAAATAATAGAGATTTAAAACATGGTTTTACACCCTTGACATAAGAAAGCCATGGTATTTTGACCTACTCCCATGGGAAATTGACCAACCCCATTAAGTGTTAGTTCTCAGTATATAATATAATAAAGGGCTACGCCGAGCGCAGCATGATACGACCGCAGCATGTCGGCCACTGAAATTAGGACAAGTGTAAACTAAAATTAATGTGGACACAATAAGGACCTTGTCACAGAAATTAACTGTACACAAACTAGTGGAAATAAAAATTAGCTCTTTTAATCCCTTATTACTAGGATATTGTAAGAGCTAAGAAATTCTGTTGACTACCATCAAGAAAAATCCAAAGAAAAAAACTAAGGTTGAAATCCACTGAAAAATAAAAATTTCACATATTTTGAAGTATTGCAATTTGGCCCCTTTGACCCATTATAGATTGGAAACCACAGAGCAATGCAAAATATGCTGCCATATCACTGTAAGCTTAAAATGAGAACAATCCAAAGATAAAAATCCCACCAAATTTAATGAAAAATAAAGACTTCACATATTTCTAATGATTGCAATTTTGACATCTTTGACCCCTTATAGCTCGGAAACGGTAAGAGCTACATCAAATCTGTTGACATACTGCTGAAGGCTTACATTGAGAGGAATCCAAAGAAAAAAATCCCACCTAAATCTGATGTAAAATAAAGATTTTACATATTTCTAAAAATTGCAATTTTGGCCCTTTTGACCCCTAATAGCCCGGAAACAGAAAGAGCTATGCCAAATCTGTTGACATATTACTTAAAGCCTACAATGAGAGGAATCAAAAGAAAAAAATCCCATTGAAATTGGATGAAAAATAAAAATTTTAGGTAGTCCGCATGTTTTCAATTTTTGCCCCATTGGCCCCCTCATAGATTGGAAAAGGAAAAAGTTATCAAAAATCTAATGGTGCAGCGCTATATTAATTTTTTATAAGGAATCAACAGAAAAAAACTGCATCAAAATCGGACTAAAAATAAAAAAATTAAATTTTTGAAATTGGCCCCCTTTGGGCCCCATATATCTCGTGAACGGTACATGCCACACGAAATCCGTTAGCATACTTCTGATTGGAAATTTCCTCAGGAAGACACTGAAAGAAACCCCATCAAAATCCGATAAATAATAAAGATTCTACAGTCAAATATGTTAAAACATCAAATTTAACCCTTTTTGGCCCCTTTTTTCAAAACGGGTGGGGCCACAATGACCAAAACTAAGTCAAGCCTTCCTTTTGTGCCAAAGAACATTGTGTTAAAATTTCATAAGGATTGGTCAACTTAAACAAAAGTTATTGACTAAAAACAAAAGTGTCTACAGACAACGACGACAACGACGACGACAACGACGACGACGACAGCACCAAAACCAATATACGACCGCAAAAATTTTTGCGGTCGTATAAAAATATGCCTTTATTTTGTATGAATTATCACTCTGGTGCACTTCTGTATACATTTAAACTGTTATATAGGTTGTAATTCATGTTTTAACAAGCCATGGTATTTTGACCTACCCCATGGGAAATCCCCCCCCAACTAAGCATCAGTTCTCAGTATAAATTATTAAAGTAAGCCTTTATGTTTTATGAATTATCACTCTTAATACATTTAAACTGTTCTGTAGGTTGTAAATCATGTTTTAAAAAGCCACATGGTATTTTGACCTACACCTTGGGAAATTGACCTCTCCCCCCTCCCCCCAACTAAGCATTAGTTCTCGGTATTTATTGTTAAATTAAGCCTTTATTTTGTATTAGTTATCACTCTGGTACACTTCTCTTTACATTAAAACTGTTCTGAAGGTTGCATATCATATTTCAGCAAGCCATGGTATTTTGACCTACCCCCATGGGAAATTGACCTCCCCTCAACTCGGCATCTGTTATCGGTATAAATTATAAAAATATGCCTTTATTTTGTGTTAATTTTCACTCTGGTACATTATTGTTTACATTAAGACTGTTCTGTGGGTTGCAAATCATATTTCAGCAAGCCATGGTATTTTGACCTACCCCCATGGAAAATTGACCTACCCCCAGTTTGTGTCATTTCTTGATATAAAATCAATAAATCTGCCTTTATTTTATATCATTCTTTCAAAATTTTCAATTAATTATAGGAAGGTGTCAATTTTCCAGGTGGCATTAATATACTGCAAGAAAAAAAGGACCCGCGGGTCAATTTACAGCGCGGGTCAAAATACCATACAGGGGGGATCAATTTCCCATGGCGCGGGTCAATTTACCGCGGCTAAAAATCGACCCGTGGTTTGATTTACCGCGCGGGTCAAAATACCATATGACACCGGTCTTGCACTACCTTCATTTTTTCAGTGTTGCTTCATGAAAGGAGTATGAGTTTCAGAAATTTTGTAATTAGAATTTAAATGCTAACCTTTTGTTTTGAAGAGCTTTGCTTATAGAACAAGATGAGCAAAAAATTTGAAGTAAGAATTTTTTAGATATAAGACGTCAAAATTCTGGCGGGAAACAGTTCTCTCTAGAGTTTTCTTCAATTTCTATTAGCTGTTTATATGCCTTAAAATATATGAAAATATAATTGGAATTTGATAAAATTTGGAACGTTGTCTATTTTATGCATTTTAAAGTGACCTATGACCGAGAAAATATGATACATGCGCAAAAATAATTAACCCTGTTTACATGGATAAAACCTGAGGATATGGAATGCTTCTGAAATCTGACATTCATACTCCCTTTAATAAGAGAAGAATGTACAACATTTTTACACATGTCAAGTCTTTTATAAGGCCCAAATTTAAACTAGAATTGTCACCGAATGGCAACCAATTATGCCCCCCTCTAACTGAACCCTTAATCAATATGGCAAGTGCAAATTTGAGTGTGTGTGGACAAAATTCAAGTGTTGACAGTACCAGTATGAACACAATGATACATCTCCCCCTTTCTTCCATAAATATAGAAGTTAAATTCTGGGCCCAGAAATCATTTCTATGGGTGCTAAGCAACCTTTCTGTAAGTTCCATCAAATTTGAGCCACTTTGATTATTCCTGCCTTTTTCCAGTTTCCATGGCAACTGCAGCCATTTTGAAAATTCTGAGACCCAAAATCATTTCTATGGATGTAAGACAACCTTCCCGTAAAGTTTGATCCAATTTGAGGCACTTTGAATTTTCCCGCCTTTTTTCAGTTTCCATGGCAACCACGGGCATTTTGAATATTCCAAAAGATGTATGTGTGTACATCTACTTATTACAAGTAAAATTCCTTTTAAGTAGTTGGGATTTGCTTCCAAAGTATCAGGAAAACATCAAAAGTTAGGCTTTTTATTTGTACGGACGGACAGACAAGGGTAAAACAATATGCCCCCGACTTTTAGTCGAGGGAGCATAAAAAGATAATTGTCCCAACTTTGAATTACCTTGATTTCTTTAGTGTTGCTTCATCAGGAGAAGAGTCTATTTCAGCTTTGCGTTTTTCTGTGCCTTTAGTTTTTTCTGTTTCTTCTCTAACACGTAATTGTTGTATCCTCCAGTCTACTGCTCTTATTATGTTTTCACTATCTTTGTGATTTGTCTGAAATTGAAAAAAATTGAAGAATTTAAACTAAATGTTCAGTCTGACCAATTATACATGTACATCAGCACAATGCTCTTTCCCTTTTATATCTGTATAACTATCACTAGTGAGTGGAAGGTTTATCTAGGTCTCAGTAATTTGATAAAGATTTTACAATTATACCTGTACATGTAAATCATCACAGAAATAAGGCTCTTTCGCTTTAAATTTGTATAACTATCACTAGCTGACTAGTAGATGCAAGGTTTATCTAGATCTGAGTAATTCGATAGACACTGAGCATGACATGATTTTGTGTTTTATTTGTTGATTTTGCCATGGTTTTTGTTCTTACTGCCTTTATGTTCTTGTAATTTGAAGAAAAAATTTGACACTCAGCACCAAATTTTTGGACAGGATTGTTTGTTTGTTTGCTGGTTTTGGAATTGATGCCACTTCAGCTAATTCAATATTCCGGTTATATTGTGGCAGTGAGTTTTAGTGGTGAGGGAAGACCGAGTACCAGAAAAGAACATCTGAACTTGATGGACAAGTTTGAAACAACATCTTATAATATGGCTGTGGCATGATAAAACAAAGCTTGTGACAAAATTCTTAAAAGTATCCATTAATTTTATTGAGAAAAAATTAATACACAATTACTTTAACTTACAGCTATGAGAAAGACTTTAACAGTTTCATCACTATCTGTGGCAGTAATTCTTACTTACAGCTATTAGAAAGACTTTAACAGTTTCATCACTATCTGTGGCAGTAATTCTAATACTTTTTTGACTGGCCCTTTCTATTGTCATCCCGGCCCAAATCTTTGTATTTAATATTACTTTAAGGCTACCTTGTGTTCTCATTACTACAATACACAAAATAAATACACATCACTACAATACACAAATTAAATAAAAATCACTAAAGTAAACATCACTAAATACACATTACACATACATGACGTAAAATACTTGTCATTTTGGGATCTACTTTATAACTAATGTGGAGAGGCAGTTTATGATAAGTGGACATACCAGTTATATAAGAATCTAACACCAGTACAGTATGTTTATATCTATGCTCTATCTTGTATGAAGGAGAGGATTTGCATAGGCATTGCCTGTAATCCAATCCATTTGTTTATGACAATAAAAAATTTTTTCAATTGAATTTATAATGACAAAATTTGATTTCCTCACCACAAGAAAGCACTTGACATGCAACATTCCTAGGTGACATCATTGACATCAGAATTAGTTGCCACATAATTTTCTGGGGATACAAGTCAAGAATTTCTTGTACTCCTGAAAACTGAAACTGGTTAATATGTTTTTAGTATGAATTATCTAATTAAAGAACAAACCAAGTACTATGATATCTGATTCTACCTTGAAAAAATATTTATCTGTATTACTTCTATCTTGAAATATCACTAACTGCCATCGTGAATATTTATACTATTAATAATCAAACATTATAATTATTGCAAAATATTCAACAATTGATCCAACACAATATTTCACAGATGCAGGAGCAAATGAGTGAATTACAGTGTTATAAAATCACGAGTTGAATATTTTTGATAATCAGAATATAGGATAAGTTATTGTTTTTGTTACATTTATATCAACTTAAATTTAAACTTTATGTCAACCTATATTTCATGGAATATGTTTTCTCTGTTAATATGCTGTCTAAGACATTTACTTGACAACAAAATTGACAGCATTTGTGACGTCACTTCCCGGAGTACAATTATAGAGAATAATTTCACAGTTAATCACCACTTTTATTTCACAAAGAAATATATTTCATTGCTGTCTATATAATAATTGATAAACCTTCCTTATTTAAGATTACTGACTTGCATCTCTACAATATCAAAGAGCAACAACTATCAGAATGACTACTACCAAAATCTCCTGGCTAATTCTGTCTTATTACTATAAACCAATTTTGATGAGAATATCTAACTTCTAACCCACAAAACATTTTTGTAGGTTACAAATACTTTACCTAATCGTGAGTGAAATTCTGTTCCTGCTCCAGAAGAACCTCTAACATCATTCAACCGTAGTAATCCTCGACCTCGCTCTAACCAATTTTGATTTGGACTGTCAAATATAAATAATTTACCAGTTGCCTGAAATTCAAATCAAAATCAAACTTTGAGAAAATAAAATAGGGGATCTATGAAAACTAGATAATGGTTAGTCTATCAGAAAACTAGTTAACACACAAATTCAAAACATTCAGAATTATGATTCAGAATATATTAGTAAATTTATATGAATTGCAACATTTCAGTAAATTTCATACTAAACATTTTTATCAATTTCTTAAAAGTGTAATATGCAGTATCCATAGGTTTATTCATTCATTGTTGTGAAACAAGATAGATATCACTTGAAAAATTTATCATTTTCCAATTAAATTATCTTATCATTCTACTTTTATTATTTAAAACTCTTTAAAATTAAAAAAAAATTGCACAGGAAATCAACATTTAAATTCGCTGTTGAGTTTGCAAAATCTGAATATGAAATGTACATTATTTTGCTAATAAGTAATACAAAAGAAACCACCACACATTTTGAAAGTGAAGTATACAAGAGGCTCACAAGAACATGTATCATATTTAGATACAATAAAACAGTTCCGGTTTTCAAGCCAACATCTGAACTATGGCTATGCAGGATTTCACACCTCTCCTCCTGAACACAGTTCATATCACTATTTGTATTTCGATAACATGCTACAATTACAACATCTCGTCATGGAAGGTTTAAGTTATGTTAGTCAATTTGTGTCGTCGGACCATATACAAGTGGTGATAACCGGAAGCAAAGGGTGTTGGTACCTCTACTTGATGGGAGAGTTCCAATCAAGGAAAAAAATAACAAAACTTTATGGAAAGGGCTATAGACATGATCAACACAAATTTTCAAAGGGGACAATCAAAGGACTATTGTGACCAATTTTGGCTCCAATTGGTTCCAAAATGTAATCTACTTTTACCTGTAAAACATTTGATTCTCCTTCTTCTCCAGTTTTAATCTCTACTTCTTTTAATTCTGTCTTTCTTTCATATTTGGCTTGGAACTCTCTAGCAGATTCTTCTAATGATTTGGCTTTTTCTGTATGGAATATAAAACAATATTTAATGTTCAGTTGTCTGTAGGTATTTATGTAAAAAATTCATGTCCCCATATAAGATAAAAAATTCTCATTTTAAATATTTTCTGCACCCCCATTGTTAATAATTCTTTCATACAGCCAAACTCCAATGACTTGAACACCCAAGGTAAAGATGAAAACAGTTCTGGCTAGTCTGGTGTCCCAGCTATCAAGAAGTAACTAAGTTTAAACTTAAACAGAGGGACAACAAAGTGTTCGAGACAGCTTCGGTGTTTGAACGATTGCAATTAGAGCCATCAAGATTCAGTTGTACATTTATAATTGTAAACACAAACTTCATGTAAAATGTTTTGTTTTAGAAAAACTAAGATTAGCTTGGGAAAGAATAAAACAAGAGCTGTCGCCAAATGGCAGCCAAATATACCCCCGCTCATTGAACCCTGATTCTATATGGTAAGTGCAAATTTAAGTTGGTGTGGACACAATGATATAATCAGACAAATATAAAATTCACTCTTTTTTTTTAGCCTATTTGACATGTTACACAAAAATCATAAGCATTAGAGAAATTTCATTACAACACTTTGAAAACAACTTTGTAAGAGGATTACAATGAAAAAAAGTGTATCTCTCCAACAGTTTGATTTCACAATATCTATGCTTTAAATTTGGCCTAACAAAAAAAATACCTGTGTTTCCGGTAACATACTCTTCAAAATCAGGGTCGGTAGGTAGGCATTTTTTTTTACTTTTCCGAAACGTTTCACATAGCCATATAGAGAGTAACTTCTGGACTTTAACAGTGCTTCTTTAAAAATTGCCAAAAAACTATAGGGTAGGCATTTTTAGCCCCAAAAATCTAGGGTCGGTCGGGTAATCGGAAACACAGATTTTTTTTATTCTGCCTTATTTCTTTGAAAAAAAAGATCATTGCAGAAGGAATAGCCAAAGTCAAATTATCTCCCCTTCCTAGTATTGTACAATAATGACATTCCTTCATGCACATCTCCATATAGTGTTCTTCCTTTGTCTTGAATTTCATTAAAATCCTCCAAGTGGTTTAAGAGTACATGTATTGTGCTTACGAGGTAACCCATACACAGGGAATCAAGGAAAAGTCAAAGTTAAATTATCTCCCCTTCCTGGTTTCTGACAATAATTATATTCCTTCATGCACATCTACATATAGTGTTCTTCCTTTGTGTAACGTTTGATCAAAATCCTTCATGAGGTTTAAGAAGAGTTGCGCTTACAAGGTAACCCATACATAGGGAATCAACGAAAATTCAAAGTCGAATTATCTCCCCTTTCTGGTTTCAGACAATAATTATATTCCTTCATGCACATCTCCATATAGTGTCCTTCCTTTATGTTAGGTTTCATCAAAATCCTTCCAATGGTTTAAGAGGAGTTGTGCTTACAAGAAGTGTGGACAGAAGGACGGACAGACAGACAGGGTGATTCCTATATACCCCCCTAACTTTGTTTGCGTTTGGTATAGCGGGGTTTTAAAAATTCCTCTTGATGTACATCTGCTTCAAAATTTCAACAAATACATCAGCCATTTGATAACTTGATACTTTTAAACATACACATTTACTGACATGGAACACCAGGAATGAGTGATTAACTTCATAACAAAGTACTGTGTTTGACACTGACTGCCTTCAACAATATAACTGGGGATACTAACCAATACATTTTCCAGCATCCCCCTCATCATCCGATGAATCTCTGTTTTCATCTGGACTAGCTGCTGACTGCACCACACGGTCTGCTAAGTTTTGACCAAAAACAAATTCACCAGAGTCTTTATTGCCATTAGGTGATGTTTTTACACCCTGAACAACAATTAAAAATTCAAACATTAGTTCATGTATTCTTTTCATTGTACAACAAGTGTTGGAAACTCCTTCCCCACCATTTGTTTCTTTATCCTTGTGTCAAATAATCAAAGTCCTATGTAGTACTATTAATTATCACCTGAGAACAAAGTAAACACCCTCACAAAAACTGGGGTAGATTTTGGTGAAGGTGTTTCAACACTGAGTCACTTGTACTTGCCATTTATAATTCAAGCTGCCATTTTTTGTGAAAGTTGTAGTTCCTCATTAAGTCAATTTGTGAGCATTTGAAACAATTCTCATAATTGATTTCATTCTTATGAACTTTTCAAATTCCAATATGGGTTTTGCACTATGTCAAAGTAAGAAATAATTTACTGTGAAGATACTTTGGTTCATAGGGATCCAATTTTCCTGGATTTTGTGCTTTCCTAAAACCACGAAATTAAGATCCCAACGAAATGAATTTTTCTCTACATTTTTCAGACAAAGAATTCAAATCCACGAATTTAAGCATCCACAAAACAGTGATATTTATGAAAACTATGATACTTAATGTCAAAGAATAAAAGTACTCACCCAGTATCTTGTGTTTTTAGGTGGATTGTATGTATATATATTCTTTAATAATGATCTGTGTGTTTCCTAATTAGAGCTCATTCATTTGTAGATTTCAAAAATACTCCTCTTTTATTTTTAATATCCAAGTTTTAAGTTTTGTACAGGAATCCATCCCTCATAAAAAATTTAAAAAAAACAAAGATAAAGTTGTCAGGTATGCAATTTGTACATTTTTTTTTTGCTTAAACCATTGTTTTTACTGTTTTAAAGCAAATATAGTCTGATGCAGGGATCAGGAAATGCCCCTTTTTTGTCTGTCATGACCGAAGTTCTAAATTTTTGACCGAATTGAATTTCCACCTTTAGGACATCCAAAAAATTGTATGTAGAAAAATCGGACATTCTACATAACAATATATGTAGAATTTGACTTGAATCACCAAACCACTAATTAAATTTGATGTGAAATGTCAACAGGTAATTATTAAATAAACATGTCATCACCTATAATCGGATTTACAGGTAATTGTAACACCTTTGTTGATTGCCAATTGCAAATTAATTACACTTCTGATGATGTGTTAAAGGGTTGGTAATTGAATCATAGGCAAGGGAAGCATTTAAAATGGGGATTCACTTCAAACATGATATTTCCTTTTTAATTTCCATATTTTACCGACCGCTACTTTCATTTCTACTTGCTCACCGATCCTGCATGTGTGAAGTAAAATTAATGGGGAGATCGATAAAATCCAATATTACTGTAAATAAAATTATATTTTATTCCCACTGTATTTTCTTAGTCTTTAAAATTTCAATTTGAATGAAATGCATTGATAGCCGTTTCCGATTTTGTTCGAGGTAACAACACAGGTGTCATTTCCGATTTACTTTCATTTTTGTCATCGAAGAAAACGTCAACTTAATTTGGACATTTTGACATCCCTTCAGTTAATAAACATGAATTATCAACCGGATGAAGTACTTTCTTAACCTCAGTCATCAAAATATAAGGCCGAAATCAAACGTTTGTTTTGAATACCTAACTTAAATTGCCATCATTGAGAAAAGGGGGGGATAAAGACGATGTCAAAATTTTCAGTCCATTTTTTTTACCCCGCCAAAAATGACCGATATGGGGTGGGAAAATATCGGATCCCTAGTCTGATGTAACATGAGATTTCTAAGAAAGTAAAAGAAATTTTTTTAAAGATTTGATGTGGTTTTTATTTCATCATTAAGAATATACTAACGAAATTCAAAAGGTTTGAATCTGGTAAATTCTGAAATTAATACCAACAATCCATGTCTGTAAATTTTGTTAGATAATTTATGTACTTACCGTTACTCTTTCATTTAAATTCTGACCAAATATAAATTCATTTTTCCCTCCTCCATCATCTGTTGTTGAATCTGGTGCACTGAAATGAAATTAAATGTATATTAAGTGTGATTTGAACAATTTATCATTCCAGCTGAAAATTACTGTTACCCACATGTTAACAAAGAATGATTTTGCAACTTTTAGGGATCACAGTGACATTGACAGTTTAAATTTGGAGACAATATCATTTGTTTATTCAAGACTAACCAAATCAAAGTGCAGTCTGCACTGAAAGGTGGTTGGCTTTGTCAGCAATGAATATCATGTGTAGCTGACCTCGACCATGGAGACTGCGATCTCAAATTCGGGCCAAACTTAAAGGATTAAAGTATCAATACTTGGGAACAATTAGAAAGGAAAAATTTTTTCTTACAGCTCAAGTAATATTTGATGTAAAAATTAAGTCAGAATCACATTGTGGATTATAGATTAACTGTCCGAAGTTTAATGCTGATAATCTCAAGTTTGATTGAAGGGGTGCAAACATTTGATTTTCAAGGGGCCTGGGCGAATTCGCCAAGAAAAAAAATATTTTCATGAAAATCTGAAACAAATTATTATATATCTTCACCAAATGTCACATCTAATCATTTATTTGCAATTGCAACAAAAATTTAGTCTTCAAAATTGCATTATTCATTTTAATGATAAGTAGGATTAAACTAGTTATTTACAAAATCACCCAAGCCCCTGCTTCCCAAAAATCAAATGGTCGTTGCCTTAGTGTGACAAACAGCACAGTATTTTATCTCCGCCCGAACTCCTTTGATCAAGGAATTGAAGATACTATGTACAATTGTATTTCTTTATTCTCACAGAAACAGAATTCTGATAAACCATGATGAAAGCGCTAACTAGTAGTAAGAAGGATGCCTTTAAAATTAAAACATCGGTGGACATCAGCGCCAGCGGTTTCACCAACCACTTCAAAATGCATCCAAATCCAGTCATTGTCTGATATACATGTACTTTCTACGATATTCTTCTTATAAATAACCATCATTCAACTCATAACGGCGACGTTTTAGTTATGCTACATTCTCCTTGAATGATCAAGAAAAAGAAAGTAAACCTCCAAATTAGAACTCGGGAACTCATCGACATTTATCCTACATGACTGCTTAAAGTTCAAATTTTGCTGCTCTTTAAAGAAAAGTTCTGAATAATATTCAATACATTATGCTTTATGTAAATATAGCCATATGTTTTTAGTGTGTTTTAATTTTTACGTGAGAAATCACATGTGTATTAGATATTTTTCATATGCCATATGCAGTGCTCCAAGGTTGGAGGAACTTACTAGACCAGTAACAAGTTACAATTAAAACAAAAACTATGCGCATGCGTTTATATTACAAAAAACAGCGTGTTCATCGTGTTCATCACATGGAAAGACAATATATATACTTATACAGCGATATCGAAAATAGATATACATTCAAATATAATTCATTACATAAGGCAATTGTCACCTAGTTGATTGATTTCAAGGAACTGATACGTGATAATATCAACAAGGTTCCCCTGCAATAGAAATTAATACACAAAGCCCATTAACACAAATTATCTGAAGACCATATGTTCATTACGCTGCAACAGAGTCCTTGTTATTATATGGCAATAAGCCAGATCTATGAAATTGCTTCACCAAAAACTACTTTGATAGCAGGTATTTTGCTGTTTTGGTCGCTTACACAGCCATAGCTTATAGCAGTTTGAAGTATATCACATAAAAAGCAATAGCTGTAGTGTATTCTTTGGAACCTGATCTTCGCAATAAGGTGGCTAACCACCTTAAAAACAAACAGATTTTTACAGGAAAATGAATCCTTTTCCCATTTCTTATGTGTATGCCTATCTTACTCTAGTTTCCTATTATTTGGCTGGACATTGTTTTACTATTGGACTTATGACTTATGAACAGTCGTAATTTACAAATCTTGTAAGATATTTATGACAAATGATACATCTTGAGACCTTTGACAAATTGATCTCTGGTCTTTACAATTTTCATCTATATCTGTTGGTCAGTTTTTGACAAATTCTGCCTGTCTCTAATTACTAGGTAAATTTGATTCTTTAGTTTGGTGGGGTGGCCAACTAGAGGCTCAGAGACTGAGCCTGTATCGCTCACCTGGCAAAATGCTTCTACGCCATACATGACTAAAAAAGATGTTTCCTTACCAATGGGGTCAAATGTTTAGCTATGTTCTTCATTAGCATCCATGTTTTTTGTCTGATCCTATTGAAATGAATAATTTTTGCAAAGGACCTTCTATACATTTCAGAGATGATGATTATTAGGATGGTTATCTCATTCCTGGCTCCAATGATAAACTATGTTCTGCACTGGAGGCCATCTTTTTTGTCAGATCCAAGTACCTTCCATACATCCTTACTGTAAAGATTGGTTGAATTTGCTTCAGTAGCATCAGAGGAGATAGCAAATAGATGCTTTTCCCTTAGGGTCCCATGTTAGACTATGTTCTGCGCTGGCAGCCATGTTTTTAAAGGAATCGGAAAAATTTCGGCAATCTCCATAAAAGACCTCCATACATCATTCCTGTAGAGTTTGGTTCAATTTGCTTCAGTAGCTTCAGAGGAGATAGCAAATATATGCTTTTCCCATAGGGTCCCATGTTAAACTATGTTCTGCGCTGGCGGCCATGTTTTTTCATGGATTGAAAACATTTCAGCAGACTAAGTAAAGGACCTTCCATACAGCATTCCTGTAAAGTTTGGTTTAATTTGCTTCAGTAGCTTCAGAGGAGATAGCAAATATATGCTTTTTCCCATAGGGTTCCATGTTAGCTATGTTCTGTGCTGGCGGCCATGTTTTTTGACGGATCGAAATTATTTCGGCAAACTAAGTAAAGGACCTTCCATACATCATTTCTGTAAAGTTTGGTTCAATTTGCTTCAGTAACGTCAGAGGAGATAGTCAATATATGCTTTTCCCATAGGGTCCCATGTTAAACTATCTTCTGTGCTGGCGGCCATGTTTTTTCATGGATCGAAAAAAGTTTGGCAAACTAAGTAAAAGACCTTCCATACATCATTCCTGTAAAGTTTAGTTCCATTTGCTTCACTAACTTCAGAGGAGATAGCAAATATTTGCTTTTCCCATAGGGTCCCATGTTAAACTATGTTCTGCGCTGGCGGCCATGTTTTTTCACGGAATGAAAAAATTTCGGCAAACTAAGTAAAGACCTTCCATACATCATTCCTGTAAAGTTTGGTTCCAGTTGCTTCAGTAACTTCAGAGGAGATAGCAAATATTTGCTTTTCCCATAGGGTCCCATGTTAAACTATGTTCTGTGCTGGCGGCCATGTTTTTTCACGGATCAAAAAAATTTCGGCAAACTAATTAAAGGACCTTCCATACATCATTCCTGTAAAGTTTGATTCAATTTGCTTCAGTAGCTTCAGAGGAGATAGCAAAAATATGCTTTTTCCCATAGGGTCCCATATTAAACTATGTTCTGCACTGGCGGCCATGTTTTTTCACGGAACGAAAAAATTTCGGCAAACTAAGTAAAAGACCTTCCATACATCATTCCTGTAAAGTTTGGTTCCAGTTGCTTCAGTAACTTCAGAGGATATAGCAAATATTTGCTTTTCCCATAGGGTCCCATGTTAAACTATGTTCTGCGTGGCGGCCATGTTTTTTCACGGATCAAAAAAATTTCGGCAAACTAAGTAAAGGACCTTCCATACATCATTCCTGTAAAGTTTGGTTCAATTTGCTTCAGTATCTTCAGAGGAGATAGCAAATACATGTTTTTTCCCATAGGGTCCAATGTTAAATCTAGGTTCAGCGCTGGCGGCCATGTTTTTGGCGGATCACAAATTTCGGCAAAATACGTAAAGGACCTTCCATACATCATTCCTGTAAAGTTTCGTTGAAATTGGTTCAGTGGTTTCAGAGGAGATAGCCAAAATGTGAAAAGTTTACAGACGGACGGACAGACGGACGGACGACGGACGCCAAGTGATGGCAAAAGCTCACATGGCCTTTAGGCCAGGTGAGCTAAAAATGATGCCAAAAATGGTGTTTATTTTGTAAGAGACTTTCTTAATTACACTGAATTTGTGGAAAAATATCAGAATTTGTCCACAAATTTTATTGAATTCTATAGTATCGTAAGTGCGATCCCAGTAGAGTGGAAAAGAGCAATTGCTGGAAAAGAAAGACTGGATATAGTGGATACCATTTACATTGACAAATTGAAACTAGAGGCTCAGACACTGAGCCTGTATCACTCACCTGACAAAATGCTGAAGCAGGGTTTTCGATGTTCTGCATGGTGGCCATGTTTTTTATGTGAATTTCCCATAGGGCCAAAATAAACTATGTTCCATGCTGGCAGCCATGTTTTTTTATCGGATCAGAACCAAATGAGCAATCTTTGTAAAGGACCTTCCATACATCATTCCTGTAATTGCTTCAGTGGTTTCAGAGGAGAAGATGAAAATGTGAATTTCCCATGGGGCCAATGTTAAATTATGTTCAGTGCTGGTGGCCATGTTTTTTATTGGATCGGAATGAAATGAGCAATCGTTGTTCAGGACCTTTAGTACATCATTCCTGTAAAGTTTGGTTTAATTTGCTTCAGCGGTTTCAGAGGAGAAGAAGAAAATGTGAATTTTCCCATAGGGTCCAATGTTAAACCTAAGTTCCACACTGGCCGCCATGTTTTTTATCAGATTGGAACGAAATAAGCAATCATCTTTAAGGACCTTCCATACATCATTCCTGTAAAGTTTGGTTGAATTTGCTTCAATGGTTTCAGAGGAGGAGATGAAAATGTGAATTTCTCATAGGGTCTATGTTAAACTATCTTCCGTGCTGGCGGCCATGTTTTTATGGGATTGGAACAAAATGAGCAATCTTTGTTAAGGACCTTGAGTTCATCATTCCTGTAAAGTTTGGTTGAATTTGTTTCAGCGGTTTCAAAGGAGAAGAAGAAAATGTGAATTTTCCCATATGGTCCAATGTTAAACCTAAGTTCCGTGCTGGCGGCCATGCTTTTTATCGAATCAGAACGAAATGAGCAGTCTTTGTAAAGGACCTTCCATACATCATTCCTGTAAAGTTTGGTTGAATTTGCTTCAGTGGTTTCAGAGGAGTAGATGAAAATGTGAATTTCCCATGGGGCCAATGTTAAAGTATGTTCAGTGCTGGTGGCCATGTTTTTTATTGGATCGGAACGAAATGAGCAATCGTTGTTCAGGACCTGTAGTACATCATTCCTGTAAAGTTTGATTGCATTTGCTTCAGTGGTTTCAGAGGAGAAGAAGAAAATGGAAGTTTTCCCATAGGGTCCAATCTTAAACCTTAGTCTGCGCTGGCGGCCATGTTCATGAGCAGTCTTTGTAAAGAACCTTCCATACATCATTCCTGTAAAGTTTGGTTGCATTTGCTTCAGTGGTTTCAGAGGAGAAGAAGAAAATGTGAATTTTCCCATAGGGTCCAATGTTAAACCTAAGTTCCGCACTGGCGGCCATGTTTTTTATCGGAATGAAACAAAATGAGCAATCTTTGTAAAGGACCTTCCATACATCATTCCTGTAAAGTTTGGTTGAATTTGCTCCAGTGGTTTCAGAGGAGAAGATGAAAATGTGAAAAGTTAACGGACGGACAACGGACGACGGACGCCAAGTGATGGCAATAGCTCACACTGACCCTTTGGGTCAGGTGAGCTAAAAATGTCAGAAGTCAAGTAAATTCTTTTATAAAATTTTTGTTGGTAGTGTCAAAGAAAATCCTATCAAATCTCAGGAGAAGTGGTCTGAGACACTAAATCTTGAGATTGATAATTGGAATGAAGTTTATTCATATGTCTTTTCTGTATACACAGCTGCAGAATTTTCAGTTTAAATTGCTGCATAGAATACTTGCTACAAACTCTCTTTTATTTAAGTGTAAGATAAAAGAAACAGAACTGTGTACTTTTTGTTTCATATCAACATTTATTCTGGGAATGCTGTCATACCAAAAATTTTTGGTTATCCATATGTGATTTTTTCTCTAATCATAATTTAGTTTTAAACCCAGATATTTCAGTTATAATTCTCAGATTAAATTTATTTAGACTTAATGATTGTATTGAACAACATGTGTTTCTAGTTTTAAAATATTACGTTTATGTATGCAGATGCAAGAATAAGCTTCCTTGCATTATAGGGGGATTGAATTCTTAAAATACTATATGCAAATAGAGAAACTTTCAACTGAATTTTGGTCTTCCCCTCATAGAAATTTCATTCAGAGTAAACTGTTGCGTTTAGAGGAGGTTCTCAGTGACTGAGTTATATATTTTTTTTTCTCCAAAATTTTTGTGCTCTTTCTCAAAAAAGAAATGATACACATTACATATGTACTTTTCCAAGCTTAATTTGATGCTAAAGGATAAATAGTTGACTGTCTTTTTGTACACTACATTTTGTGTCTGTAATACTGTCTTCTATCTATGTAATGTGTACATGTACTACAAGTATGTCAGTAATACTTTTGTCTCTTGTATATGTAAATGTTATCAGTTGCTGTAAAAATAAAGAATTACAAAAAAAGGTTGCCAATGCTGCAGACTAGAAAGAAACTAATTTATATTTTGGGAGATTTTTTTTTAATTATAAAGATAAACAATAACAAAAATATGTTAAGACTTACTTTGACAGAGCCATAGCAAAATAATTTTCTTTAGTAACAAAACTACCAGGTTCTGATGCCTTCTCACAGTCTACTGATTCTTGGTTTTCTTTTTGTTCTTGTTGAGAATCTACAATTAAACTCAGTAAATGAAAATTCTTAACTCATTCTATAATTTCATATCATAAACTATAATTTGAAGCAAATATATTAAAATACTACCACTTTGAAAGAAATTTTTTGTTAAAAGGTATTTTTCATTATTAAAAACTTAGTAGTAAGGCAAAATAAAAAAATAAATTAGCTTCTCAGGCCCCTGCCTCATCTCTTCTTTGGAAGCTAATTTTACTTTTTTATTCAAGTTTCAAATAAAAAAAAATTAAAATTACCTGCCTCATCACTTTTTGGGCATTTCAGTAATGTAAAAAGATGCCTCATCATGATTTTGAACCAATAAAAATAAAAATCTTCTTCCTCCCTGCCTCATCATTTTTTCAGAAAAATGGCCTGAGAATCTAATCATTATTTTTGTATGGCCTAACTAATAAGTGTTCAAGGGAAGACATGTGTCGCCTGCGTCATAATGCAAAACATATTCTGTCAAACAGGAAGTGGGCATGCGAGAGATCCGAAACTCTATTACACAGTATAGGTCTCCATACTGATACTCCATGCCAAATTGCAGAAGGCTTGGATACATGTTTCCTGAGAAACCTGATCGGCACAAAATATTCTATGTTCCATCAAACAGGAAGTGGGCATGCAAGAGACCTGTAAGTTTATTACACAGTATAGGTCCCCATACTGATATTCTATATTGATTGTAGAAGGCTGGGATATATGGTTTCTAAGAAAAATGAGACAGAAATTTTGAAAATGCAGAAAATATTGTAAGTTCCGTCACATAGGTATGAGGCATGGGAGAGATCCGAAACTCTGTTACACGGTATAGGTCTGGATACAGGCCCGACTTGGCATCTTTCTTTAATTACCTTAACATTACTATCAGACAACTTTTACTAGCTAGTATTTCTACAGTATTTCATCGAAAAAAACTGGTAACATTGGATAAATTCTTAAATTCTTATAATTTTAATACATGTATTAGCACAATTAATCTGTTGACCAGTAACAAAAGCAACCATCATTCTTTTTTTTTTGTACAAGTTACATCTGGTTTTTAACAATCCATTACCTTTCTGTTTCATAGTCTGTACTTGAGCAGATAATGCTGAAGGCCTTAACAGACATTTTGTGGGACTTGAGACTGCATCTGTTTTATTTAACATCCCTGAAAATAAAATGTCAAAACATGAAATAATAACAAACAATTGACTTATCTTTTTTTATGCCTGAAGTTATACAGTTAAATAATTCCTGTTTTCCACTTGGTTAAAATCTTATGTCTTTAATGCATCGTAATTTGATTATGCCTATCTTGCATTCTGTATTACAATACTTCGAATTTTGTATTCCAAAAATAATACATGTTTGAGCTCTCACAATGATATCACTGGCAAAAACTGAAACTATAATGTACATTATTAATTAACTTAAGGTAGATAGACACTGTTGCGCTGCGCAATTCCATCGCACATTAGAAAAATAATGAGTCGGATACCGGGTAGATTTGATTTCGGGCCGGAACAGTAATTTGACATCTTTTTCCATTGTGACGTCATAATTGAATGACAGATGTGAAACATCATATTTCCTTTACTTTGCCACGAATAAACTCCCTTTTCTTGTAAATAATGTATAATCTGGAAACTTTGTAAAATACACCCGTTAAAAGCATGATGACATGTACATTTTCTGATTGTAACCAATAAATAACATCATAAACTATTTGTTCACAAAAATGCATCAAATTCTCGTGGATCAAAATTTCATTTCTATTAAGCTAAAAATTACCTTTCCCTATTTCCCCCGTGCATGCTATGTAAATTTAGGCCATGTAAAATTAATTATCTGGTTCTCAGATACCGCCGCATGGGCAAAAACCTGGCCGCTGGCTTGTATTTATTGCCCTCAAAAAATAAATTTTCCCGCTTTTTCACTTGAATTGATCAAAGAGAGACAACTCAAATTTCATTTGAAGCTCTCTTGATTTTTTGTTTTCTTTGAAGAAATCGCTACTTCAAGTTTATATTCAGAATGGTTTTGTCAACAACAGAACGAAAGTTGATTTCGCTTACACTTTTGACGGGTTTTCGTGCGTTAACCCATCGTTTATAGTGAATGAGGTGGACGAAACAATTGTTAAGGGAATCCTAAAAAGGAGTTCTTTCATGGGAGTATGGTGAGTCCGTCTGAAATACCAGAAAACAGAATTCCTCCAATGCACGGGAATGTTTTGAACTCCAGTCTGCGCAGGGTCTCTCTAGATCTTGTTCTGAACTCAGAAAAAAATAAATAAATAAATAAATCTGTCATTGCACTCACTGGAAGGGGAATACACTATCATTTTGCTCATTGGAATAATTTATTGTAACTTCCTTGATAGATTTGCCTCTATCTAAATGGTCAGTGTATCTGACTAACCTCTCCACTTGTACTGCTGTCACCAAGTAAATAATACAAATACACCTTATTAACTGGATCCCATTGGATCTCATGAAGGTTCATCAATTATTTTCCTGTTTAAAGGGAGTGTAATTTAATTTTTTATGGGAGAGTCTTGAAGGTGACATATCTTGGTGAGGTATATTTGATCTGTTTTTTCTTTACCTGTTTCATGTCTTAAGCTTTGATGATTGCAGTTTGCTTTGACTCCAAGATTAGTGATGCATACTCCATTTCTGGTATGATCAATGTACATTTTTCTTTTCTGTGTGGTACTTATGTTATTCAGGGACTATACATATACTGTCCTTGTGTGATGTCTTTGTTATTTCTGTGGTTCATTGTCTTTGGAGTATTATTTTTTTTAACTCATCTTACTTTAATATACTTTATCATATTTTAATATTTATTCATAAAAGCTGAAAAGTTAACGATGGAGTATGGATGAGCCTAAGAATGGACAAGTATGAATACAAAATAAATACAAAAATTAAATACCCTCCCTCCCTCACCATTTTTTTGAATGTCATTATCTGAGAACCATATAATTAATTTTACATGGCCTTAGCTGAAAAAGGGGTAAAAAATGAGGAAACTTTGATCTGAATTCTAAAAAAACTAGCATGGTGACCCATACTTTTAATTACAAATTTCGGGTAAGTAGGATTGGTTCTTTAATTGTACCGACTAACAGCAAAATCTCATGGATATGGGTATTACTGTCTATCTACCTTAAGTGTGTTTAAAACTGTCATATCAATATGGATGACAAAAGTATGCCAATATGACCTAAACAAGGCCAATGTGGATTTTTCCATATTGGCCTAGTCCAGTATGGGGTTTATCATAACTCCTCTTGATTTATCGTCTCTCGTAATGAAAACATTGAAATAAGCCAATAGTGCGTAAATTGTCGTCTGCTGTTGTGCTTTGACAGGACGCAAAGTCTTTTAAAATAAAATACTGGCAAGCAATTTATATAATTCATGGAAATGAAGTTAATTAATAAAGGAATCATTGTGTAATGTTTTTCATATTGGCATAGTTATAGATCCTCGGTAAGTCACATTGGCCTTCGGCTTGTGCCTCAGGCCAATATGACCTACCTCGGATATCTAACTATGCCAATATGAAAAACATTACGCAATAATACTATAGTCAAACTTCATGGCTCAAATATCCAAGGGACCGATCAAAACAGTTTGAGCTAGAGGGGTGTTAGAGCTATCAAGGTCAAAATATGTATAAATTTGTATAAAAGGATCCAGAAAAAAGTATTCAAGACATCTGTGATGTTTGAATTATGCAGTTCGAGACATCGAAAAATTCAAGATCATTAAACATTTCAAACCCATATCTTACTGATACATATATTTGTTTTGGTGAAGAATAAATTTGTCCACAGTTTTTTCATTGTTTAAAGTACATGTGACTTTTACATGATTCCTTTTCATAAATGTGAAATTTGCCTCTGTGTTTCACTAAAATTAACACAGCATAAAATACTACTCACCTAGACGTGATGGGGCAAGAATTGAAGGTTTGTGGCTTTTCTCATCTAAAATACAATATACATTCTTTCAATATATTTTATCCAAATATTATAAATCAAATGTCATTTTTCTTAGTGAATTTCCCTTGAATAAACAAACTCTCTTCTACAATGTGCACATTCATGAATATCACACGGAAAATATGTTTTAGTTTCTGAAATTAAACCCACTTATATAATGTAATACATATTGTTCCTCAATGTCAGATGGACAACACATGTATTTTTTAGCTTCAGAAAATAGTTATTTACTACAAACTAGAGAATGTGTCTATAAGACACGGATGCCCCGCCGTCAAATTTATTGCAATAGAGAACTTAAGCGATTTATTTTATAAAACACCTAGATGTTTATGGACCTAATACAAAAATTTAACAAAGTCATTCAAGTGTAAAATTTAGGTCAAAGTCAACAAATTGTCTAGGAATTAGGTAGTTCTCACCAAGATAAGTCATTTCATGAAACATCATAATGATGTGTTGTGTAGCTGTCTAGAAATGGGCTTAAAAACACAAAATTTACCAAAAGTCACTCAAGCATAAAATGTAGGCCAAAGACACTTAATCGTCCTTGATTTGGATAGCACCTGTACAAGGTGATTTATTTGATGCAATACCATTGTGATAGCATGTTCAGTTGTTGAGAAATGGACCTAAACGCAAAATTTAACAAAAGTCACTCAAGCGTAAAATATAGGTCAAAGCCACTTAATTCTTGATGATTTGGGTAGTACTCATTAAGGTGATTAATTTGATGATACATCATTGTGGTATGATGTGTAGTTGATGAGAAATGGACCTAAACGCAAAATTTAACAAAAGTCACTCAAGTGTAAAATATAGGTCAAAGCCACTTAATTCTTGATGATTTGGGTAGTACTCATCAAGGTAATTAATTTGATG
>MJUU01062434.1:5830-29761 GCA_002080025.1 Modiolus philippinarum
GCATGCCTCTTCAGCGAGAATAAGAAATATCGAAATATGTATAGAAACTGATAGAGAACAAATTACCAATAAGAAACCAAAGAACAGCTAAGAACAGAGCTATGCAAGAGGGAGATACTCCTTAGTTTTAAACGAATTTTCTTCAATTTAAATGTTGTAATATATAAACTATCAAAAAGCATTTATCAATTATGCTGTTGGGTAACAGATCACAGTGTTGTAGTAGAAATCTGCCAAATTTTGTGATGTTTGACGAAGAGCCAACAACCGTGTAAAAACATTGATGCGGCATTTTTCAACATGGAGCAAATGAATTCCCCTCAAACCACTGCTAGGGGTGGAAGACCAAAATCGTACGTTGGACACAGCTCTAGAAAACAAACAACCAAATAGACGTGAAAAACACAAAAATATCCAAGTAGCAAACAAATAGATAATACACGTAATTAAAGGAGAAACCTGTCTTCAGCAGCATAAGAATCAAATAGTATGGAAAGCCATGATCCAAAAGTATTCGAAAAAGAAATACTCATTACGAATTATCGAAAGTAAAATTAAAATCATCTAAGTACAGAGTGTTTCACCACCAAAATACTATTTTCTTTATCAATTTTCTTAATTTTTTTAAGATGAACTTATCAAATTGTTTTTCTCACAAGAACTTTGATGTAAATTCAAAATAAGATAAACAGTTGAAAGGTGGTAACCAAACTGTTTTTCTTCTTCTACGTACTATAGGTTTCTCACTTTACAACAACAACAATTCATTGACGCTACAATACTGTAAATGCCTAAAGGTGCTAACAAAACTGTTTTTCAACTCAAGGTATTATTTATTTCCATATTAAACGACAGCAACAATTTATTGCCATTACAATAAGCAATAAAGGGATATGGAGTAAATGCACATGAGACAAAGTCTCTACAAATACATGGTACAACAAAGCAATGGAACAACGCTTTTATTGTTGTTCTTCATTTTGAATTAACAATGAAGGGATATGCAGTAAATGCAAATGAGACAAAATCTCTACAAATACATGGTAAAACACAGCAATGGAACAACGCTTTTAATGTTGTTCTTCATCATGAAGTCACCATGAGGCCTTCAAAAATGAGCATTACTCATACCTCATAGCAAGTTCAAGTCGGCCCCTAGCACAGGTTTGAGCGGTATTCATTGCTAATTGCTGGGCAACGCTTCATCCATGTCTTTTTCTCCTTTGATCAATGGATGCGGGATCGTCAACAAACATAAACTTAAGTCACCATGAGGCCTTGAACAATGACAATACTACAATACTAGAATTAAAAGTCGCTAACCCATCTGTTGAGGTTGTCAGTGACATCCAGTATATTTCAAAACTTTGCATGAAAATATGAACACTGTCACACCAGAAAGGCACAAATTATACAAATTTTGATTACCTTGCTTGGAAGAGAAATATTTAAAACAATCATAAATGGACATAGAAATATCATACACATTTGGGAAGTCGCTACAAATGCTGTGTAAGGTGACATTATCAATTACTTAATAATTTCATTTATCTTGTTGTATCGCACAAAATAATGTAGTATGATTTATGAAAAATCTTTAATACTAACAGGTATCCTTCACGTTAATTCGAATTCCACAAAAGAAGGTGCTACAGAAACCTTTAACTGCATTTATTGTCATGTGCCTTTAAACTTTGAGAAAAAATTCAAATATCCTTTCACATCCTTAAACGAGTTTTACAAATTTCTATAACTTTGCTTTACAGAAAAATATTTACTACACTAAATCAAAATAAAAATTGATAAAAAGAAACCGAAGTAGAAGGGGTCTTCACAACAAAATTTACTGTTTATTATGCAAATTTCGTATTTTTGTATAATTCAGCTGTTCTTCTTATCTACTCTATTGTGAATTTTCCTTCTTCGCTACTATAGCGATGCAAAATTAAAAGGCGATTACCGAACACAATTTCTAAATTACGACTTTGGAAGTGTACAGATAAAAATCGTTTTCAGGCAAGTACTGAAGTACTGACTACTGGGTTGGTCTTAACCTTCTGGAACTAGCATCCTACCAGCAAAGGCATCGATTAAGTTGTAATGAATAACAAAATGCTGAAGTCATTGTAAATTTAGTTTAAAGGCCACTCCCAATGTTGTGTCGTCATTTCTGTATTATGTAGCTGTCTTTTATCATTGTTCTTCTGTGTTCTCGTTTTAGCGATGTCTCTAGCCTTTTGTTCTTGTATTAAATTCATCCTTTGTTCATCCAGTATGTCTCATCAGTGCCAAAAAAATGTTTTCAGGCCAGTATCGAAGTACTGATTACTAGTCTTGTGAATACCCCCAGGGACTAACAGTCCACCTGCAGAGTCTTGGAAATAGGGGAAAAAATTAACTAGATGCCGAAGTTATGCAGATTACGCTTCTCTAGATGGCCATTTCGACAACTTATGTCTCCTCAAGACATTTGTATACCATTTACCGAAAAGTCTATATATAGCAAATAACTATCAGGATAAAACCGATCTGTCGTCCACTTGGACGCCGTTATCAAAAATCCTATTCCGCTAATTCAACGGTCGTCTAATGAGAGAATAGGTCATCTAATTAAATATTGATAAATCCAATTGTTATTGCATCGCACAATTTCATTGATCATCGTCACGATTACTCTTTTTTGTCGATTAATGCATTCGGAAATAAAACATGATGAGGTTAAATGCGTTGACAACATTGTTTTAATTTTTTGGAACTTCGTTTTGTTTCTGAGTGAGTCGACCGCGTTTCCACATCGATAAACTCCTACAACATTACTTTTTTTTTAAAATAAATGCATATCTTGTAAATCCATCGGTCGTCAAATAACACTCAATGCCGGATTACCGTGACATAATAGACTAGCAAGCATGCAAGAAAGTTGTCAAACATAGATTGGTCATAATGAGTATTTGTTGTGTCGTCAAATCTTTTCACAAACAATCAGTCACACTTGACAAATTTATTATCCTCGTGTTTGTATCACCTAATAGAATCATTTAAACAATTAAGTGATTAAAGACACCATTTCTTTTACTAATCATTAACATATATACGGAAGCGTATCAGGACATTGTTTTTTTCGTTATAGTAACTTGATATTTCGAGATAATATTTTGAATTTCAAGACAATAAATTAAATTTTCAGTTTGAATTTTTTAAGATTAAAACTTTAAGTTTTAAGATAATAATACATCTCATGTTTTTTATCATAGGTATTTTTATTTCTGTTTCAAGGAGTTACCCTTTCTCATAAGTAGCGCTTTCATCAGGGCACTGTATAAAGTCCCTGCTTTAATAAAGAAAATTGAAAACCAAGACAAAAATCGAGTATAACGAAGTAGCTAATACCCAAATTAATAAATGATTCAGTAATGAACAAGAGTCAAAACGTCATTTACAATCCTCATGTTTGCATCTAATAATCTAATCAGATTAATTACGAAATCATTGTTCACTTAATTCATGTGATTGAATTAGTTGGTACAAACACGAGGATTATAAATTTGTCAAGCGTGACTGATTGTTTGTGAAAAGATTTCACGATACAACAAAGGCTCATTATGACGAACCTGTAAGTTCGGTAGATGGTTTGACGGGTGCTGTTAACAGAGCAGGACATGCTTACTGGAGTTCACAAGGTGAGTGCCTTTGTTTTGAATGTTGTAATTTCTGGTTCTGTGCTTTTTTTCCTGTCTAACGTCATTGTTTTCTGTGTTCTCGTTTTGGCCGTGTCTTTGGACTTCGATTTTTGTAAATTTCTCTCCTTTGTTCCTTTGGTATTCTATTGCCGTTGTTTTTGACAACTTGCTTACATGCTTGCTAGTCTATCATGTCATGGTAATCCGGAATTCGGTGTAATATTCCTGTATTGTTTCGTCGTCTGTTATTTCCCGGGTGATTACAAATAGATTCCATCATTGCTTCAATTTTCATTTTTTTTATTCCCGAAGATTGACGAACGTTTAACAGTTTTGAAAAATTAACTATCGAGAGTGAAGAAATGTCATTTTACACGAGATACGGTTGTGGAATCTGTTCCTTTAATGATTTCAAAGAAAAACAACCCGGTTTCTGATGATCCGAAATATTTGTGTTCTTTGAGCCTAACGTCGTGATGCAAGGTCGCCTTATTTCGGAATGGCAATATAATGGTAAAAAAACGGCAAACATTTTTTACATCGTAATTGATAAGTGACCGAGATCAACATTCTCTTTAGAGAAAATAAACTTATTTACACATCATTCAAGAAATATTAAAACAGGACGGAAATTAGAATTGGAGAAGTAAGGGAGATTCAAATAGCCAAGTGTGAATTCATAGGCTGTTTCAATTGAATAAACTTCCTACAAAATCTTGAAAAGCTTATTTGTTCTTTGATTCACATTTAGTTACAATTATGGAGCCTCTTAAAACAAGTGACAACAAAAGTCGGAATATAGATTCAGCATACAGAAAATATGCGTTGTTATTTCTTATTCTGGCAATACTCCATATTGTAATGTTTTTAAAGAGAAAGAATATTTCCGCGTATTTATTTATGAGATATGTATTTTGAATCCAGTTGTACATATATGTACTGAAAATGGCGACCTTACCAACATCATACTGTAGTCAGTATAGTCAGAGGATGCCTATTATGGCAAAGGCAATTCGAGTTTTTTTTGTTTTTTTTTGGGAGGGATGCGTGAATTTCAAGAAAAAAAAATTCCCTGTCCATCACCTGGGTTAAAAATAATCTAGCTCTCACCGAAAAGGGTTACTTGACAAATCTTCCTAATACGCAGGTAAAAAAAATCCTGCTCGGGTAAAAATCACACCCCCACCGTTATTTAATAAATAATTCACGGGATCGTGAATATATTGCGATTTTAACACGGGTTGGCCCTTTATGGCAAATATTGTACCCTGAGCGTATGCAAGGGGTAAAATATAGGCATAACAGGCAAAGTCGTGGTAAAATCAACATATATTCACACTCCCCTGAATTATTTCGTTTCTAATTAAAGACACTTATACGGTTCAGAAAAGATGAATTTGTCTTTGTAGTCATAGGTGAAACAGCCATTTTACCCCGTAAAGTATGACGTTTTGTTCTATGACGCTGCAAAAACTGTCGTCAAACTGTCTATGACATTATCAAAAGTAATGTAGATTGTCATGTCAATACCAACCAATAGTTATTGATTTTACCACGGTATTGGACACAAGGCGATTAAAGGACGTCATATTTGAATCAAAATTAATGGTCCGTGCCTAAAAAAGGGATTCATTACACCAAAATAAAATGATTTCGTTAAGTCGGACAATACGGTGACGTGAAGAAAACATACATTTCCATTGGATGTTATAATCTTTCAATTGGAGATAATATTAAAGGGAATGCCATGGATTCTGTAGAAAGAATCCACAGTTTATACAATAGAATGACGTCACAACAATGGTTTAAAGGGTAATAATCAACGGTTGTAGGTATTTTGGACCAACTTCGAGTATTGGCAGTTTACCTGAAAAGTCGTTTAAATTGAGGTAACGTATCGCGTAAATATCCATCAATTTGCTTTATCTTCCGCATCAAAGATCATATGACTCTGATGGACTTCCTATTGTTCAACAAGATATCAATGACTATTATACCGGCTTCAGTAATCTTGGAGAACCCTGTATGTCTCAAATATTAACGAGATGATTCCTGCTTTACTTGCAAGATCTATATTTTTTTAAACTAAGGAGTATTTCCTTTGCGCATAGCTCTGTCCTTAGCTTAGTTTGGACTTTCACTTAGATCCTGTAGGTTACTTTGGCTTTTCATTCAGATCTTTTTGGTTATATAGTAATGAGAACCGAACCGTCAATCAAAAGAACGAACAATCCATGGACAATGGCAACATCGGACACACAAAGAAACAAGGACACCACTTAAGTACGGGACAAAAAAGAAAAATGAAGACATACATACAGATGAACAACACGGACCCAATAAAAACCATGGGTGAGATCAGGTGTACCGGTAGAGTAAGCATCTCCTGCTTCTTATAAGACACCCGCCGTGTTGAACATGTCAAATCCGGTAGTAAAGTCAAATCCGATAGAGGAAAAACAAACTTTAGTTACAGAGGGAAAGATCTGTTGTCATCTGGGAAACAGATATCCCATAGCAGTCCACAAGATCGTGATGTCGACCGTTAAACTTCTGTAGTGATGACTTTAAGTTGTTGGAAACCTACCCTTGCTTAAGTAGTCTATTTGTAAGCAACTGAGCTCTATCAAGGAAGTCACTGTAACGACAACAAGCCTTTGAAAGCGAATGAGTTGTGAGATGTAAACCCCATATGCTGGTGCTTTTGGAATGTTGCTACAAAGAAAAGGGAAGTTGACTATTGGAAAAGTGAAGTCATCGCGTTTGTCGTACAGGCTAGTTTGTAATGTACCTCTGTTGTCAATTTCACGATGAAGGTCAAGGAACGAAGCCGATGTGGAAGTATCTGTAGTATCCTTAATTTCAAGCTCTTTTGGATAAATAAGATGAGAAAATCGCCAAAGCGAGGGTTGTTTAGTGATAAAATATCATCTATATAACGAAAGCTGAAATTAAAGGACTGGGCCAGTTTTTTGTCTTTATTTTGAAGAAGCCCTTCAATGAATTCAGCCTCATGAGAATAGAGAAACGGATCGGCTAAAAGAGGTGCACAGTTTGTGCCTATTGGAATTCCAGTGGTCTGTTGAAAAACAAGTCCCCCAAACTGGACAAATATATTGTCGAACAAAAACTCATTTTCATCACTTCTTCCTCTGTGTAGTTTTTCTGTGATTCTGAGTCATATTTCACAAAGTATGCTTGTTCTTTGCCTATGACTTCGTTCGCCGGTCTTACGGGAGAAACATCTATGAATTATATCTTTATATCTATATGTTCTTTATCAAATTTTACAAATTTTTGGTTTATGGTATTTATGGTATAAGTATTGTGTGATCTACACTGATGGGACTTAAGTTGTCGATATGACCATACATATGCAGAAACCAAATGCACAGTACGTTCGGCATTTTGTTATTTACTACCAATGGGCCGATGTCTCTGCTGAAGAACTCTTATTTCGTTAGGGTATTCTCCGAATTGGTTGTCTGTACTTCGGTGCGGACTCGAAAACCTATTTTCATTGGAAACTTGCAATATCTAAATTTTAGAAATTTTTCTAAAACTAAGGAGTAACTCCCTCACGCATAGCTATGTCCATAGCTGATTTTGGCATTTCCTTTAGATCTTTTTTTGGTTATTTGTTCTTTATCAGATTTAACAAATTAGTAGTTGATTGTCTTCCAAATATTTTGATGTGATCTGCACTGAATTGTTCGAAATGGTCATATGCAGAAACTAAATTGACTGTAAGTTCAGTATTTTGTTATCTATCAGTTTCACACATTTTTCGGTTTATGGTCTTCCAAATGCTTTGATTTGATTTGAACTGAAAAAACATAAGTTGTCGAAATGGCCATATGCATAAACTAAGATTATAGAAAATTCGGTACTTTGTTATTCATTCACAGATGAAACGTCAAGTGAAATCCAGATTTTCCCGATTTTTGCATAATGAATGTAAAGAAAATAGGTGTGAATGAAACATGAATAGAGATGTTGTAAACAACTTGTTTTCACCTTTTACTTGTCTTAGTCTTTCCAACGCCCACTTCATATAGTTCCTGCGCTTTGTAGATATAAAAGGTCTAAACAGACCAAGATTGTTATTTCTTATGTAAGGAATTCCAAGAAATAAATGATATTGTCATTCGTCATTTGCGGGTGCCATGGAAGGAAAATCTTATAAACAAGATCAGTTGCAACTAAATTTTAAGAAGATTTTTCTGAAACGATATTTTGATGACGAAAAGGGAGACGACAAATGGGTGTGTAAAAAGGAGGAGAAGAATCTGAAACATGGGATCATTTTTCAAAGTCGGCGACCTCAGTTCACTTGTTCAATATGCCAACGCACATTCACCATCAGATATTCATTGACGAGACACATGCGGATACACAGTGGTCTTAGGCCTTTCAGATGTAACGATTGTGGAACGACATTTACCAGAAAAGACCATCTCACTGTTCGTAGTAGGATACATGGTGTTGGTAGACCTTTTCAGTGTGAATTTTGTCCTTATACCAGCAAAAGGAAGGAGACACTCAAGTGTCATGTAATTACACAGCATGGGAGCAAAATGTTTTCCGAGTTTTGATGTTAATGGAAAGAAAACATTTTGTTTATTGCTGTTTTACTTGCAATATGTAGTTTCTTTGTAAATTTATGTGTTTTATGTACATTTGTATAAAACAAAGATTTTCAATTCTTTAAAATATAAATTGCACAGTGAAGAGGGCTCTAAAATACTCTAATACTTATTTTTGTATAAACTTCGAACAATAACAGTTTTCAATTATAGCAACATTCGATGGAAAAATCAACCCCAAAACTCTAATACTTAGGCCTACTTTTGTATAAATTTAAACTATAATAATTTTAATTATGGACAACATTAGATGGAAAAGTCAACCCACATATCATTCGAAAAACTGAAATTTAAGTGCAATTTTGATTCAAAGGGTATTGGAAAATGGAAAGTAAGATGTGTATTGTGCATTGTAATTGCTATATAGGAATCATAATGATTTCTTATCCAGTGAAGTCCGAAATTCTTGCTGCTATCATTGCTATACATTATAAGAAAATGGATGAGAATTAGATATGATGTAATTGTTAGGTAATGACTTTAAATTGTTTACGCTGTTACATACGTTAAACATATTTGTATTCATATTGATTAAAAAAAATAATTAAAATAAATAATAAAAAATGCACGTCATTTTTTTTATATTTACATGGATAATACTACTAAAAGATCTTGAAATAGGAGAGTTTTTGAAGATCATTTATAGTTTTTTATGATTTTTTGTGATTGTGATTGAGAAACATTGGCTGGTTATCCCCCTGTACCAAGTTAGTTTTGTATGGTTCAAAGTGGAGATATTTTTAACAAACATAGCAACAGCCTCTTTTGATGTTTAAATTAAAACTATGTCCACTTTAACCTTAAATATATTAAAATTATTACAGGGAGATAACTGACGCATCTTTCTCATTGTTTTGTGCTGACCGTTTAGCTATACCTCTTAATGTTTATTTATATTAATTCTCTTTATTTTGAGTACATATGTAAATATAGTTTCTTATCAATTTTTATCTTTTCTGACAAAGGTTTCCGATTCATAAAGTAGAAATATTGACCTGTCTAAAATTTTTTATGCAATGCCAATAGCAAAATAACAAATACCGAAGCTACTGTGAATTTTATTTCTGCATATGGCCATTTCGACAACTTATGTCCCTTCAGTGAGGATAAGATCTAAACATTTGGAAATCGATTAATCGAAATATGTATAAAAACTGATAGAGAACAAATTACCAATAAAAAAAAAGAAAAAAAAAAACAGAACAGCTAAGAACAGAGCTATGCAAGAGAGAGAAACCCCTTAGTTTGAAAGGAATTTTCTTTAATTTAGATAGTGTAATGTTCAACATTATTTCAATTAAGCAATATAAACTATCAAAAAGCATTTATCAATTATGCTGTCGGTTAACAGATGACATTGTTGTAGTGGAGCTCTGCCCAATTTTGTTATATTTGATGAAGAGCCAACATCCGTGTAAAAAACACGGATGCCGCTTTGTTCAACATGGAGAAAGTGAATTCCACTCAAGCCACTGCTAGGACCGTCTTGAACCTAAAATGAGAAATGAGTATTTCACCGCCAATTGTTAACAGCCTGAGGGCGAAGAACAAAAGCGTTGTTCCATTTGCTTAACTTTATCATGTATTTGTAGAGAAATGTATACTAGGGGAAAACGGTATAGCTTATTGATCACAGTAATATTTCAAGCCCATCAAATAAAATTCAAAAGCCTTATTGTATTACTACTGATGTCTTCAGTGCAAATTATGTTAAGAATGTAGAAGACCAAAATTGTACATTAGACACAGCTCTAGAAAACAAACAACCAAATGGACGTGAAAAACATAAAAATACCCAAGTAGCATACAAACAGTTAATTTCGTTATGCTGTACACGTGTTTCAAGGGGAAACCTCTCATCAGCAGCATTAGAATCAAATAATATTGAAAGCCATAATCCAAAAATATTCAAAAAAGAAATATTTATTACCACAAAATCGAAAGTAAAATTAAGATCATCTAAGTACGGAGTGTTTCTCCAGCAAAATACTATTTACTTCATCAATTTTCTTTATATTTGAAGATGTAATGAACTAATCAAATTGGTTTTCTCACAACAACTTTGATGTAAATTCAAAATAAGATAAACAGTTGAAAGGTGCTAACCAAACTGTTTTTCTTCTCCTACGTATTATACGTCTCTTACTTTACGACAACAACAATTCATGGACGCTACAATACTGTTAATGCCTAAAGGTGCTAATAAAATTGTTGCTCTCCTCTACGGTATTATTGATTTCCTTATTAAACGACAGCAACAATTTATGGACATTAAAAAAACAATGAAAGGATATGGAGTATATGTACATGAGACAAAGTCTCTACAAATACGTAGTAAAACAAAGCAATGGAACAACACTTCTATTGTTGTTCTTCATCTTGAAGTCACCATTGGACCATAAACAATTACATCACTTCAATACTCGTATTCACAGTCGGTCGCTAACCAAACTGATTTGGTTGTCAGTGACATCAATAATATTTCAAAACCATGAATGAAAATCTAAATACTGTAAACACAAGAAACGTAATTAGTTAATATCTTTGCTTTGAAGAAAATATCTGCATTCATCCTGAATTAATAAAGAAATATCATAAACATCCAGGAAGTTGTTACAAACTCTTTTAGGTTGTGCACATCATCAATGAACTCAATAATATCATTGTTGTTGTAAAATGATAAGATTTATTAATATTTCTTTAATACAAACAGGAAACTCTCATGTAAATTCGAATTTCACACAAGAAGCTGTTACAAAAACTGTTTTAACTGCATTTATTTTCAAGTACCTTTAACCATGAGTAAAAATTTGAATAATATGCTGAACTCACATTGGTATGAATTTTACAAAATTCAATAACTTTGTTTTAGACAGAAATATTGAAGGAAAATAAAATTTCATAAATACCAAAGAAGAAGACTACTTAAACTATTTCTCTTATCTACTCTTTGGTGTGTTTCTTTACTTCTCTTTTACAACAAATGGAAAAATAAAAGGCAGCTACCAAACACAATTTTGTTATAGGTAATTAAATGTTGTAAATATTCAATAATGCATTTTATTCATTGTTTTTATTTTGTACGGCCTTAATATTATGTAATTTGTTTGGCCTAGTTATGTAACTTGTTTACAATAAACAATGGTCAAGGTTATTTCACCTTAGAACATATAGAAATTTGTAGAATTTAAATTTAATATTTCTAGAGGTTTTCCTTACATAATCATTCTAGTCATGTGATTGTCAGTTGATTAGAATGTTCCAGTCGTATCTTGTGGATAGATTTTTCTAGAAATAGTAAATGTATTTATATAAGGTAGCTGAAAAGGGTTAACGCAGTCAGTTTAATAAGTGTATACAGGATTAATTAGTTTATATAGGATTTTCACGCACATCTTTCGTATTGGAAATCGACATTAGTTATTGTGAATCTATTATCAACTATTTAGTGAGGATTATAAGGATTATTCTATTGGACATTTATTGGTGGAATTAAGTGAACTATTCATTTGGATTATTACTTGGACTTCATTATTGTCAGATAAGTTATATATTGTATACTTAATTTGTAAAATCATTATTTTTGTCTTATTAAAAGTTAATTTTGAGCCAATTTGTTTTATCTTTGCAGACTTCAACTTACAATTATTTCTTGGTCGTTTCTGCCACATAACAATGTGGACTTTGGAAGTTTCCAGATAAAATCTCGTTTTAGGCAAGTACTTAAGTATTGACTACTGGGTAGTTGATTCCCTTCGGGGACTAGCAGTCCACGAGCAAAAGTATCAACTAAATTCCGAAGTAACTGTGAATCTAGTTTCTATGGAAGACCATTTCCAAATGATGTGTCTTTATCTTTGCATTTTAATGTGTGCCTGTCTAATATCATTGTTTTTCAATGTACACGTTCTAGCCATGTATCTGGACTTAAATTTTTGTAATTTAAACATTCTTTGTTCTCTAGGTATTTTACTGCCGTAGTTCGTCTGCCGCTGTCTTGTCACTCCAGGTAAATAAAGTTTTAGACAAAATTGCATAAAGTTTAAAAAAAAACCCAAAACATGTTTTCAGGCCAAACCCCCTTGTTTTCAGGCCAGTACCGAAGTAATGACAACAAAGGCTTCTGAATACCTCCAAGGATCAACAGTTCACCTGCGCAGTCATTGACACAGTGGATACATATATCAAAATACCGAAATTTTGCAGATTAAGCCCCTGGAGAGACCATTTTGACCATTATGTCTCTTGAAAACATTTGGAAAACCATTAACCATAAAAACCAGAAAACATATAACAATCAGGATTAAATCTATGTGTCGTTCACTTACACGTAACGCGAATAATCAAGCCGTTATATTCCACTCACTAGGATCCACGAGAATCGGATACGGAGAGGGATTGAATTATATGACTTCCAAATGTTTTGGTTTGATCTGCACTGATGAGACATAATTTGTCGAAATGCGCATATGCAGAAAATGAATTAACAGTAACTTCGGTATTTTGTTATTTATTCGAGTTAACTTACACGCCGTTGTCAAATTCCCATCCTGCAAATTTAGGAATCGTTCAATTAGATGACAGGGTTCTAAGTAAATCTCGATAAATCAAACTGTTATTGCAACGCACAATTTCATTGGTCAACATCATGAAACAGGAAGATAATTCTCGTATATCTCTTTTTTTCTTGCTGATTAATACACTGCGATACAAAATGGTGCAGTATATGATGATGTCGTATTCAATAACAGCATTGTTTTATTTCGGGCTTTATTCAGTTTGTGTTGGGTGGCCGTTTTTACACATCGATAATTTCATAAAAAATTACTTTTATTCCAATAATAAATGGTTATCATGTAAACCCAACAATCGTCAAATTAAATTTTATTTAATGTAAATCTATCGTTCGTCCAATAAAATGCTGTTAATTTTTCTCGGTCGTGCAATTAGGTGTTTTAAATACATTTCCTTTAAACCTATCCGTTGTTCAATTAGATAATTTACTCCCATTAGAGATGTTTCACATTTTGACGAATAAGGACATACACGTATGAGGACAAGTTATTATACAAAATTTCTCAAATATCGATATTGAATTTGGAAACAATTTGGAATTACAATGTTGAGATCGTTACGTTGAATTATCATGTAGATACACAGGCTGTCGAAAGGTTTCCGCACAAAGTGATAGCGGCCGACAATAAATTTTTAGTTTATCACGTGATGATTAAACGCCCAATAGCATTGCAGAAAAGCAACACACCTTCATTCGCTGTAATAATGCAATTTATTTTACAGGCGTAAAATAAATTAAGCTATTACAGACTATTGAAGGAATACAAAACCATAAATATTTTATATATTTAATTGTCAGGAATTTTGTCACGGTAATGATATTCAATTATGATAAATTCTATTAAATTTATTTAACACCTCCCTGTGAACAGCGGCGATATTAATTCTAGTTGGCACTTTGAAAACATCTCCCTTAAAAAATTGAAAATTGATGGGCTCTTAAGTGCCTCGTTAGTCAGACCAGCCTTTTAGGGTTTCAACTTATGAAATATGAAGACCAAGAAACTAGAAACGTGGTTAACACTTGTATAATGTCGCCTTGAAGATAAAAGTATCAATATCACATGTAATACTCAACAAAAGACACGATAAATGGATTTATACAAAATAATATTTTACTTTCTGGCAGAAATTAATTCCTTGAAGATACAAAAAAAATACTTTCGCATATAACAATTAAATGTGTGTAATCATAAAATTACCGAACAGAATTGTCAGGAGCCAAAGTTGAGGAGAAAAAAAAGCTGGTGGAATTTCTATTACAGACAGCAATGCTCCTGTTTTTTTACAAATATTTCAAAAGAAATGGTGGGTTAAACCGATGTAATGGTACGTCAACCATCCCCCCTTCCATTGTGGTAGTGTGAATTAAGTATCTTCCAAAATGTCTTTTACTATTGCTAAACATAGAACGTGCAAGGTCCTTACAGACGTAAATATTGAAGTGAATATTGAGTATGCCCACATCTTGCATCTTTTGAACCAAGTGACTTGAAAATGTGTCACTGTTGTGGTCATGTATACCCCTTGATTCCATTTTTGGTACCCAATTATCGATTTCGTACACGTAAAAAACACGTTTTCGTTGTTTTGACATTGCGACGTCTCACACATCTCTGGCCACGTGGTGTGCCATTTGGAAAGCATGTTTGCCTTAAATTAATAAATAGTGTATAACTTGTCTTCATATAACAATGATTTCTGAAGGTAATAATTGTCATCAACGCTCTGTCTGTACAATTTGCTTGTTGAAAATTAATTTTGGATTGAGCGGGGCATCGAAAAGATAGATTGTTTTTCCACGTTTTAGATGGCAAATTGTTTTTCTGATGATGTGTCCCAATTTTTACATCAAACAATCTAAATTATCCATTAATTAATGGCGGTATAGATTATCGGTCGAAAACTATCATTCCTGATTTTTATGGTATCCGTTTTGGACTTAAAATTTAATAAACAAATGCCTTTTAGCGTTTATTCATTAAAGCACTAAAAATAGAAAAGTATTTTTTTTAAATATTAAAATATTAATAGAATTATTGTTTCTTATTCTAGACTAAGTATATGACGATTGCGTGCCATAAAATCCGTTTTACCCAACCCAAAATTTCCTTTCCAATGCCTGTACCAAGTCAGGATATTTACGGTTTGGACATTTTCAGGGGTTTCTATTGCTTTAAGTACTTGAATCCCGGATTTTCGCTCTTGACAATCCTGTTTTGAAATTTTGTTAAAACCCCATTTCACGATTTATATCATACGATTTTTATTATATTATGGTATGGTAGCTCGCCGAAGAGCTTGGTTTCCTTCCCTCAGTCTGAGCCGCAATTTGCGTGCATGTCTTTACCCCGAGAAATCAAGACTAAATCTTCACTGTGTATGATACAGTTACCCAGTTTTTACCAGCGTACCAGAGTTGTCTTGTGTCTTCGTGAACTTTAACGTTGATAGATTCTCACTGAATACCGAGTATATGACTGTTTTGTCGGGCAACAGATGGCAGTGACAATATCTCATAATAAAAATTTTGAAATATATCAACTGATATTCTTTTCATTTTTAGTTGAATTAACACTTGAATTTTCTATTCTGTTCATATTTTTCGTAAGTTTTGACGTATTTCGGCGGTCGTCTTGGAAATGGCGGCCATTTTGAAAATTTTTAGTGTATAGTTAACAACTTCAGATGATGGTCCAACTTTGTCTATAGTTTTAAATTGTTTCATCCAGCCATTTCGCTCGAACAAGAATTATTGAAAGCAGGGGAAAAAGAATAATAATAATAACTAGATTTGCAATTGCAAGCAATAGCTGATGTCGCCCCTGGCAGCCAATTCGATAATTCCATCTTGTTCGCAGTGTCAAAATCTACCTAGAAATCAATTTTCGTTGAAATCCGACAACGTTGAAATTTTGACGTATTTTGGCGGCCATCTTGGAAATGGTGGCCATTTTGAAAATTTTTTTCGTAGCCTGCACTTCTCCTTACGGTGATCTAACTTCATACCAAGTTTCATTTGCCTACCTCGAACCGTCTTCCCAAAATAGTCCGGACAAAAATGTGTGGAAGAACAATAATAATAACGTGTGATAATGTGTTTCCAAGCAAACACAGAAGTCGCCCAACCAGAACTAATTCCTTAATGTTCTTTGAAAGAACAATGAGTCCTCAATTTAAGAATTTGATTGGTCTTTAGTAATCATCATTCTGTCAATCAGTGATATTAGTATTTTTGAATAACATGTACACACTTTGTGATTGCATCAGAAAATTCATTTCTATTTATATATTATGAAGCAAGGCATGTCCTCTATGGTGTGTAATTATATCATAATTTTAAATTACAATGAAATACATATACATTTCATTGAATTTCGACCACCCATTTTTGAGAAAACTGGTATGTTAATTGTTCCAAAAACAATTGATAAGTCTTTCGCGAAAGTTGCGTCATAGTATTATCATAAATGATCAACAATTTAAGCTTGGTATGTATATTTACTGATACTTTTATGCGAAATAAAGTTTTTGGCTATGACCTTGGACTTTGACCTTGACCAAATTTTGAAGGATACATCTTCCTAAACATTTTTTGTATTGAATGTCTCTTTGTATCTTCAATAGTATTTGAGCTATAGGCAAAACATCCGAATTCAGACATCAAAAATCGATTTTTGGTCCATAGGCCCAAAACAGTTGGTCCAATAATTTTGGACCCAATGTAACAAATGTAGATCTAAACAAGACACATATTTTTGTTATTACATGTTATCAGCTATCTACTACAGTTTACGAGTTAATCCAATGACAAGGTCTAGGGTCAAAGTTCAAAGTGACCAATGACCTTTGACCTTGGCATTTTTAAATGTAACACATATCACCTAAGTTGAATGAAAAAGGTTTCAGGTTCCTATCTCTAACCGTTTTCGAGAAAAACCTACTTAAAAGATGTGACGAAACTTTCAAGGGGCATAACTCCTGAACGGTTGACCAAAGAATTTCGATCTAATTGCAAGAAATGTCCGTCATGACCTAACTAACATTTTTGTCATTACATTGTATTAGTTATCTTTTACAGTTTCCGGGTTAATCCAATAATAAGATTTGGGGTCAAATTTCGAAGTGACCAATGACGGTGGTCATTTTGAAAATTTCAACATCTGATTGCACGTCTTTGGGTGAAGATCTACCCTCCTGTGAAGTTTGGTTATGATTGGACAAGGTTTTCCTGAGAATTTGGTTGGAGAAGATGGCGGAAAGGGGCGGAAAAATAATAATAAGAAACGGTGCAAAAACAATAAGTCGCCAAACTTTGTTTGGGCGACTTAACAACAAGTGATAATGTGTTTGCAAGCAAACACAGAAGTAGCCCAATCAGAATTAATTCTTTTAATGTTCTTTGAAAGAACAATCAGTGTTGGATTTAAGAATTAGTGTCTTAAAACACACCCTGATTTTGTCTATCAGTGATATCAGTATTTAAGTCGCCCAAACAAAGTTTGGCGACTTCTTGCGTTTGCACCGTTTCTCATTAAGTCACCCAAACGAAGTTTGGTGACTTATTGTTTTTACTCTGTTTCTTCTTATTATTATTATTCCTCAATGACATTCAATGTACAAAATGTTCAGGAAGTCTGGACCTTCAAAATGAGGTCAAGGTCAAAGGTCAAGGTCACAGCCCTAAAGCTTTATTTCACGTTAAAGTATCAATTAATGTACATATTAAGCTTTGAATGTTGGTTTCATCAATGAATCAATATTGAAACCATTATGACGCAACTTCCTTTCTGATGCAATTCAGTACATATACTTATAAAGTGTTAACCTGTGAATCAAAGTACTACTAACACTGATAGACGAAAAAATAATGAGTTTATGACACTAGTTCTTACACAAGGAATAGAAACAACTATTTCAGAACACATTATTACAATCATTGGTGATAAATGTACATCACAGCAATTGGGAATGGAATCTGGTTTGGGTGACTTGTGTTTGCATGCAAACATATCATCACACGTTATTATTATTATTCCTCAATGGATTTTTCAAACTTTGTCCAAACATTATCTCAGAGATGGATATTCCAAACTTAATGAAACATGGCACCAATGTAGACAACCACCCGAAGATGTGCAAGAAGGTCTTTGAATTTCCAAAATGACCACGGTCATTGCTCACTTTGAACTTTGACCTCAAATCTTGTGATTGGAATATCTCGAAAACTGTAAATGATAGCTGATAAATTGTTATGGCAAAAATGTTTATTAGGTCATGACGGACCTTCGTTACATTTGGACCGAAATTCTATGATTCACCGTTCAAGAGTTATGCCCCTTGAAAGTTTCTTCACCTCTTTTAGCATGTTTTTCTCGAAAACGGTAAGAGATAGAAACCTGAAACCTTTTCCATTCAATTTAGGTGATATGTATTACATTCAAAAATGCCAAGGTCAAAGGTCATTGGTCACTTTGAACTTTGACCCTAAACCTTGTTTTTGTAATAACTCATAAATCGTAATAGATAGCTGATAACATGTAATGACAAAAATGTGTGTCTTGTTAAGATCTACATTTGTTACATAAGGTCCAAAATTATCGGACCAACCGTTTTCGTTTTATGGACCGAAAACCGATTTTGATGTCCGAATTTTGCGTTTTTGCTTATAGCTCAAATACCATTAAAGATAATAAAAGACATTCAACGTACAAAATGTTCAGGAAGTCTGGACCTTCAAAATGAGGTCAAGGTCAAAGGTCAAGGTCACAGCCTAAAGCTTTATTTCACGTTAAAGTATCAATAAATGTACATATTAAGCTTTGAATGTTGGTTTCATCAATAAATCAATAATGAAATCATTATGACGCAACTTCCCTTCTGACGCAATCCAGTACATATACTAATGAAGCGTTAACCTTGTAATCAAAGTACTACTTACACTGATAGACGAAAAGATAATGAGTTTATGACACTAGTTCTTACATAAGGAATAGAAACAAATATTTCAAAACACATTATTACAATCATTGGTGATAAATATATAACACAGCATTTTTTCAAAAGCAATTTGGTATGGAATCTGGTTTGGGTGACTTGTGTTTGCATGCAAACATATTATCACTCGTCATTATTATTTTTCCGCCTCAAAAATCATCTTGTCCAACCAAATTCTCAGAGATCACTCGCCCAATCATAATCAAACTTCCAAAGTAGATAGATCACCGCCAAAAGATGTGCACTTAGGTGTTGAAATTTTCTAAATGACCACCATCATTGGTCACTTTGAACTTTGACCCCAAATCTTATTATTGTTTTAACTCGGAAATTGTAACAGATAGCTAATACAATGTAATGACAAAAATGTTAGTTGGGTCATGACCGACATTTGTTACATTTAGACCGAAACACTATGGTCAACCGTTCAGGAGTTATGCCCCTTGAAAATTTCATCTTATCTTTTAAGTATGTTTTTCTCGAAAACGGTAAGAGATAGAAACCTGAAACCTTTTCCATTGATCTTAGGTGATATGTGTTACATTTAAAAATGCCAAGGTCAAAGGTCATTGGTCACTTTGAACTTTGACCCCTAATGTTGTCACTGGATTAACTCATAAACTATAATAGATGGCTGATAACATGTAATCGCAAAAATGTGTATCTTGTTAAGATCTACATTTGCTACATTGGGTCCAAAATTATTGAACCAACCGTTTAGGGCCTATGGACCAAAACCCGATTTTTGCTGTCTAATTTCGGGTTTATTGCTTATAGCTCAAATACCATTGAAGATACAAAGAGACATTCAATACAAAAAATGTTGAGGAAGATGTGACCTTCAAATGGACATCAAAGTCAAAGTTCAAGGTCATGGCCAAAAACGTTTTTAATTTACATAAAAGTCGCAATAAATGTACTAATTAAGCTTAAATTTTTGATCAATGATGAGAATATTATGACGCAATTTCCGGGAAAGACCTAAAAATTGTTTTTGAAAAATTGACGTTATAGTTTTCTCAAAAATTGGTGGTCAAAATTCAATGAAACTGATATGTATTTCAATGCAATCTAAAATTTTGATATAATTACACACCATATAGGAAATGCCTTGCTTCATAATATATAGATAGAAATGATTTTTCTGATGCAATCACAAAGTATGTACAGGTTAATAAAAAAATACTGGTATCACTAATAGACAGAATCACGATGAGTTTTAATCCAATAATTCTTAAATGGAGGACTCAATTTTCTTTCAAAGAACATTATAGAATTAATTCTGGTTGGGCGACTTCTGTGTTTGCTTGCAAACACATTATCACTTGTTATTTTTTTATTATTCCTCAATGATTCTAATCATGTCCACCCATTTTCTCAAAGATGGTTGGTCCAAACTCAATGAAACTTGGTACCATTGTAGATACCAACCCCAAGATGTGCAGGAAGGTCTAAAAATTTCCAAAATGACCACGGTCATTGTTCACTTTGAACTTTGACCGCAAATCTTCATATTGGAATAAAAGATAGATAATTAAATATAATGACAAAAATGTTTGTTTTGTCATGACGGACATTCGTTATATTTGGACCGAAACTCTATGGTCAACCCTTAGTGAGTTATGCCCCTTGAATATTTCGTCATACCTTTAAACATGCTTTTTCTGGAAAACGGTAAGAGATAGAAACCTGGAACCTTTTCCATTCAACTTAGATGATATGTGTTACATTTAAAAATGCAAAAGTCAAAGGGCATTGGTCACTTTGAACTTTGACCTTTAGACTTGTTTTAGTAATAACTCTTAAACGGTAATAGATAGCTGAAAACATGTAATTGCAAAAATGTGTGTCTTGTTAAGATCTACATTTGTTACATTGTGTCCAAAATTATCTGACCAACTGTTTTGGGCCTATGGACCAAAAACCGATTTTTTATGTCCGAATTTGTGTTTTTTGCTTATAGCTCAAATACCATTGAAGAAACAAAAAGACATTCATGTGATTGTGGTTTATGGCCATTGTAGGTGTTTCCTGTTATTTTTCTTATATTAATTCAATATGCAAAATGTTCAGGAAGATGGGACCTTCAAAATGAGGTTAAGGTCAAAGGTCACACCCTTACACTTAATTACATGTTAAAGTATCAATAAATACGCATATTAAGCTTGGAATTTTGGTTTCATCGATTAATCAATAATGAAACCACTATGACGCAATTTTCTGATGCAATTCATGTTAATTTAACCCGTGAATCAAAGCACTAATAGCACTGATAGACGAAAACATATTGAGCTTTAGAAACTAATTCTTACATGAGGAATAAAAAAAAAATATTTCGGAACAAAGGACAAGATACGATAAAGGCTGTTTTTGGCCCCCTTTTCTTCGCATATTAGTTTAGCACGGAAAACAAACCAGGGTCTACTTGAATAAATTATAGCAACCATTCTTTGTGTTCTGATACTTATTTTTCATCATGAACTTCCAGTGTTCAATTTTAAAGGTGTCAAAGTTAATGAAAACCCGACAGAACGGCAAAAATCTACGATTTTGTCATCTTAGCGTCTAAAATTAAATATGAGCGCCAACGTAGACCACCGTCAAATTACCATAGATTTGTAGGTTGTTTACTCACCAATTTGTGTGTAAAAAATCTCGGTGGTCTACGTTGGCGCTGACATCCTAAAATTCCAAAATCTACGTTTCTTCGTTCCCGTTTTTGACCGAAATTATAAACGACGGATCATTTCCGGTATCTGATCCTTATTTCCGTACCTGACCTATCAATACGATAACAAAGTTGAAAAAAACCATGCCAGAGACATATAAGACATGTCTCTGACTATGCTAATTATGCTATTTCTATTCATAAAGTATAATAAGGGGTGTTTTTACAGGAAATACCACAAAGCTCACAACAATAAAAAAAAAGATAAACAAATATCGAATATAAAAAAAAATAAATAAAAAATAAATCATGTTTATTGAAAAGCACAATTTTACTCCATTGGGAGTAGTTGATGGCAATATTACATATAATTAAAGTACATAATAAACAAATAAACAAGACATTTCAAACACAACAAATAAAACCGAGAATCATGCAGCTAAGTCCACTTTCCTCACAAGAAAACCGTGACATACAATTTATTATATGCAATATTATATTCGGCATTTTTTTTCTGATTTTATAATGACAAGAAGCAATTTTGTAGATGAAAGGAGTACAACTCTAATGACATGTCGATGGATACAAGATACATACATTGAGAATTGCAATTTATGTAAACGCAGTCTGCAACTGAAAATTAAACTCTATCAGTAATTGAGATCTGGCATAAATATAAAACCAGCTATCACTCATACAGATCTGGATGGAGTGCACTTGCATAATGTATTTTTTCCAACCACTAAAAAAATAAATGGATAAAATGAAAAGATATAAAAAAACCTTGTCATAAACTTTAACTCCGAAGCAATAATAATGCAGTGAAAAGGGTGCTAAGGTTTACTTAAAAGCTCGAAGCACTTTTTTATATACTGGTTAGCCTGAATTTTATACTGATCCCCATTCTTCACAAATGAGGAATTCAATTAGGTTCCAGTCGTTTTTTGCCAGTTTTTAGCCATTTGCATAAGTTTTGCATGAAATTTAAAAAGGGGATCCAATGCCCGGAAACCCCCATCATTACAATAATATCAAGTGTTTATTACCGTACTGACAAACAACGATTATGACAAAACAGGACTTTTTATTTGGCAGGCTACAGGTACCATAGATCGAGCATATCATTCGTGTCCTTCAATCAATAATTTCGGTATTAGCAGAATAGAGAAGATAACATTTCTCGAAATATAAAGGAAAGACAAAATTAATGATTAAACAGAAACAGAAACATACCACCTAGAAATTGTACAATTAAAATATTACAGTATGAAACTTTATAAATGAGGAAAACACGGTTCCGAATCAAGAAGTACATTTAACAAGCTTTGATTATTTGATTTTAATGCTGCTGGTGAGAGGTTACTCCCTGAAACACGTGTACAGCATAACTAAATTTATTGTTCGTTTTTGCAACTTTGGTATTTTTGTATTTTGAACTTTGGCGAAAATCCCATTCCATACAGGCCAGCCTTTGTTTGCCTTAAGGCGAAGTCGTAAATATAAAATTATTTTGCAGATGCACCGTATGTAATGAAACTTGAACTGAAGATAAATTGTCATCTTGCATCTGCAGTGTGGATAGCTGTCCCTAATACACGAATTCTCTTATAATCATATAGCATGCATCTTTTTGTTTCCAATCTAAAGAGGCATCAATTTTATTTACTTGGCTAATGGAAGAGGTGCATGTAATAATTTTTCGGAAAAGCCATAATTTTTATTTTTGGAAAAGGGAACAAAAATTTTCAGGAAAATCGGTTAAAATATGTTCATTATTGGTCATTCAACACACTCTAGCAATTGTCTAATATTAGCCCAAGTTTTCTGTCAAATAATTTGAAATTCAATTGAGTGTTTAATCGTTTGTTTAATCGTTTATACCAATTTATGATGTTAAAACCGTCATCTTAAATATTCAGTCTTAGTCTATTCATTAATTAAAATTTCGCGCCATTTATCTCAATACGCAAAAGTTTCGGGAATTATGATGCACAGTTTTAGCGTTTATTCATGAAAGATTTCATTTATATACCTGCAAATATGAGCTCAATTTGACAGACCAATACAATGCTTGTGTTTCACAAATGAGAACAGATATTTTTGGGTAGACCCAGAGATTGTTACCGGACTGGCTTACACCGACTGTGACAAAACCGGACTTTTTTCTGTATCACAAAAGCATGGAATGTACTGATGGTTGCAATTTTTTTTCAACAGTGTGAAAATAGAAGTACTAGAATATTATTTGACGAATCTTGGGGACGATGGTGACAACGATGAATAAATATAATTAAAATTGATATGCAGAAGGGTTTTTAATAATACCGTCTTAATAAAAGCGGTATAGGAATCAGACAGTGTACAG